>JAJOOR010001894.1:0-59018 GCA_036250505.1 Solanum acaule | reverse complement strand
TCAGAATGTCAAAGCAATTTGAACTTTGAAGAAAAAAACCTTGATGTCTAACTGCAGCATATTGGTGGAGCTGTGTTTAATCTCCTAGGGACAAAAAAAGAGCCATACAGTGCGTCCATCTCAAATTGACAGTCAAGACTACTGACACTCCATAGTACTCAACATTTCAATCAAAATATTCCTTTAGCTGAACCAGGATATTCATTCATTAGACTATACTTTTTTATATTATCAAGTTATCATACTCCTTTCAATTAGACAAAGATGTGTTTCTTTTTGTAAGGTACAATGGAAGATGTTGTTCAGCTGGTGCTGTGGGAAGCAAATGAGGAGACATAAGGTGTGGAAGGTTGCTCCACTCGCGCGTATATGGGTTGTGTCATGTGTGGAGCGAGAGAAAAAAATAGAAGCGCTTTTAAAGATTAGCTATCCTAAGATAACTTATCCCATGTATATGGGATAACTTACTTATCCCATCACTATGGTATAATTGGTGGGACAAGTTATCCCAAAAATGACAACCAAACAAGACACCAAAATTTTATACCAGGACTATTTATTTTTATCCCTCACACCAAACGACCCCTTAAGGAATAGCCCTCGTGTCCCTTCTCGTTGGTGCAACCATGAGGTCCTGTCAGCAAAGATGATGAATCGGTGTCATTTGTAGGGAACCGTCTGTTATTGTAGGTTCTTTACTTATGGTATACCACTTGTATAGAGTATTTCCCAACTATCACTAAAATATATTACTTCATCCAAAAGAGGCAATATCCCGTACACTTTCATGCCTTCAGGAAGTCCATCAACTCATCTTCCAGGACCTATATCTAGACTAGAAGAGAGGGAAGGTAAAATGCTAAACAAGACACAAGACAAACTTCTTCATATGCATAAAAGGAAAGAAAGGCGACACAAACTTCTTGATATGCATAAAAGGAAAGAAAGGCGACACAAACTTCTCCATATGCATAAAAGGAAAGAAAGGCGAGACAAAATTGATAAGGTATTGTACAAAAAGATACAGGCTCTTCCAAAAGGAAAATAGGGGACAACAGCTTTTTATTCTGATATGCAAAAATGGGGGACAACAATAAAATAAACTTGCGACTGAAGTTCTAAATTCCTGATTGGGCCAAACAAAACTAGGAAAAGCAAAAAACATATGGGATAAAAGTGTTTTAACAGATGGGAAAAAATTCTTAAAGCATAAGAAATTAGTAACTAGATTAGACATATTCCATAATCAAAAACAGCGATTTAACCGAAAGAGAAGCTCACATACATCTTGGTTAATTTCATTTTCCCTTTTAGATGCAATACTGGAACCTGAGAACCACAAAAAGGAACTATTAGAAGTGATCATAGCATAATTATAGATAAACAGATATAACAGTCGAAGACTAAGGGCTATATTATATATTATACTATACGCCAAAGCGACCATCTTCCCAAGGCTTGAAGAAAAACATGAGATGACATACCTATATTGTACAAAGCACCTTTCCTTTCCATGCCCTTTAATACCCTCTTCTCATCAAAACGCAAGACACCAGAGATAGAAGCATGATCATCACGGGTTTCTAAAAGCAACATACAGCAAAAATCGTATCATCTTCTAAAGGATGAATAACAGGTTCATCTTCTATGAGCTAAGAATCAGTAATTACAATACCACAAAAAACGTAAAAAAACAAATCATCAAGACATGGTGAGTAATTCTTTTTATGAGATATGCTGGTCTGAGGTCTCAGTACATAATATTCACTCTGCACAAGGATTGGATTCTTTTTCCTTTTTATGGCGGATAAGAATTGGAATCATGCTGCAGGAATTAATTCAAATCGTGCTTTTTGTTGCATGAGTCACAATACATCTACATCTAGAAGAGTGAAGTTCATCTCTAGCGACTTGCAGAAAAGGAAAAATATATAAGATTACACTACATAAAATCAAACTTCTTTTTTTTTTGGTTTCCCATCCGGTGTCCGGTACCCACATTGGGGCCCGACTAAATCCAGATTCGCGCCAAGAAGTCCCACATTGGGGGGTACAGCGCTCTTTAACAAAGGCGACTCCGTACCCAAGGGGACTTGAACCCGAGATCTCTGGTTACAAATGAAGGAGTACTTACCACTCCACCACAACCTATGTTGGTACATAAAATTAAGCTTACAGTAAAATAACAAATTAGCAACCAAAAACCAAAAGAACCCGATAGCTGATAATATCATCAGACATACAAAAAGCTAAACAGAACATATTTGACTAGGTATGCTATTTAGCCTCTTTTTTTTAAGTAATTGATTTTATGGGGTCATCTATACACCATTACAACTGAGCAATTCCTCTCTGTATATACATTAAGCTTGGAATACCACTTGAACTGCCTATTAGAACACCAATGCAGGTTCGGGTGTCAAACTTACCACCTTGGTCAATCTAAGTAACTGTCAAAATAGGCATAACTCCGGCAGCCATTAAATCCCAAAACAGAACAATCTACCAAGATTTCATATTCATCTGGATTTAACAAGAAAGAACAAGGTAATGACTTCCTTAGATCATAATAAATTAGTAACACAAGATAATGAGAAAAGCCTATATAGTGTATCCACATCAATTATAAACAGGAAAAAGAATCTGAATCACATAAGCAAGACAAGGGAAAAACAAAGCAACTTAACAAGGAATATACTAGTTCATGTGAAGTAACAAGTAGTTTGAGACTCTTAAACAATGAGACAATTAACATTTGCACCAGCACAAAGCATCCACAGTGCAAATTAGTATATTGTTGAAAATGCATTAGTTAGTACCTGATTCATCAAACCAGACCCCTAGAGAAGCAAAACCACTTCGATATGCTGAATTCTGCAAACAGAGATGGAAAAATTTTAGGACACTTTCTCAGACTAAGGTAAATACATGCATAGATGTAGCAGATTAACTAAAACTAAAAAGAACCTTGGACTAACTCAACACCAAAAGCTGGCTCATGCCCAAAAACCACATAAGTAGACACCAACTCATACCTCAACCAATGTTGTGTCTAACTCAACCCAAAAAGCTAGTTCATGAGGGAGGGTTGTTCAAGACCATATAAGGAGACAATAACCCATCCCCTCAACCAATGCGGAACATTCCAACAGACTTATATCCAACATAGATAGATGTCTAACATGTGCCTGTAAAAGCATTTAGGTGTAAGATAGGTAAAATTTATTTCCATCTCCTCTCCTGTCTCATTATTTCTCGGAACATACACAGTATTCATCGGTGAAAGAATTTGTGTCAGCGACACTGTGTAGGCAGGTCATACATCAAGGGCAGTATTTAGGAAAGTGGGCTTATTGTGAAATATTTTTTAAAACCAATGTTTCAAAAACTGTCCTAAGAAAATAAAAATGAACACAAGAAAGATACACACTCAAAAAACTTGTAAGCTTTAATGAGAACAACAGTCCCAAAATCTTTAAGCTAGCGTTGAACATCCTAGAGACAGGTGCAACAAATTTAAGAAATTAGCCTTACAAATAAATTGCCTTTGCACCAAATAACCATTGAATCCGTAAAGACTTCAAAATTGCAAATCATTGAGAGAATTCATTTAGAGTCGCCATGATTCACTAATAACCCTGCCAATCGTGAACTCTTTTACGTCATTTTCAAAATGAGAACGATAGGAATGTTACATGGTAATTAGCAATCTATATTTATTTTTTTTGGATGAATTGGCGAAGTAAATTATCCTTCCCTTTTACCATTTTAAGCATTTCACTCTTCTCAAACTTATGGAAAAACATTATCTTTATCGAGTTTGTTTTTACCCCTCGCGAATTGCAAAGTCATTCTGTTCCACGGACCAAAATAATCAACTTATTGGGTACAATTATACTCGAACATTTTCAAGTGTATGTGTTTCCATTTCTCAGCCCAACAGAAGGGGCTACCAAAAACAAGATCCCAGCCTTGCTTTTTTTTGCCTTCGGTGCAAGGGAGGATTTAGTAAGGTTGAAGGGGTGTCACGTGACACTGTTTCATTGGAAATTATTACTATTATACATATATATATATATAACACAAAGGATATATTGAGTAAAGTGACAAGTAGATCTGTTGGTTTGGCATTTCATTTCCACAAATGAGGTTGTGTGGTCGAATCTGCATAGCCTCAATTTAACATTTTATACACAGCCTCATTTTAGAAAAGTTGGGCTTTTGTTTTGGTCCTTCTTATGTTTTTTTCCCTTTATCGTTCTTTCTCACCAATAAAATCAATTAAGAACAATTTATGAAATTCAATGAATAATAAATTATTTACTGATCATTTACTGCCCTATATAAAAAGATATTTAGTACTATAATTTCTACTGAGGTGATTTTAAGTACACTTCAAAAAAGGAAAACTCATCGAGAAAAAGTTATAGTATTTTTTTTATTATTTTAGAAAAGAAACAATAGTATACGTGAATTGTGTTTTATTTGTATTTTATTCTTTTTTAATAGGGTGTTACATTAGTTGCCCCCAAGGCCTAGCTCGAGTGGCAAGAGGTGGAGGATTTGTGGCTTAGGTCGTAGGTTCAAGTCCCACACCATGCAAAGCGAAAACCAGTATTTAAGTGGAGAAGGGTAGAGGGGCAGGCCCATTATCCACCGAGTTTAGAAGGTTGTGATTGGTCCAAAGTGTGGGTGACAGACGGATTTCTCAGTTATCAAAAAAAAATAGGGTGTTACATTAGTTTATTTATTGTTTCTCATTTTAAAAGGTGGCTTTTACGCCACTGCTTGGGTGATAGGGAAGTTATAGGGGATGTAGGAAAAATAGGGAAACACGAGTTGAGCAATGCATCTTCAGAAAGGGAATTGCTCTGGAAGAGAGCTTTCAACCTTAATCTTTTTCATTCGCGAAAAAAAGAAACTTAAAAGGACAGTCTTGGAAAGGAAAAAGGGAAACACAAGTTGAACAGTGTCCCCAAAAAAGGAAACGTTTTGAGAACACCCCTTAAATTTCATGTACTTCGGATGGAGCCTAAGACTTCCATATAAATACAAAAAGATCTCCATAATTCCAAGGAAGGAATGCACTTCAAGAAGGAATTTCTCAGTGCTATTTTTTTTTATCTACAATGTATTCTTCTTAGTTGATCTCTATGCTATTTTATCGAGTGTTATTGTGCATTAATCACGTTGTTTATTCATGGGGTAGAGATTTAAATAACTCTACAATGTATCAGTAAATAAGTGTCATTCAATTATTGACACCCCAAGCTTCAAATGTTTTTTCAAGCACATACAACTGAAAAACTCTGCTAAGCAATAAAAAGATGGTTTCCTCCTTCATCTCTATCAATTTACTCTAAATTTAGGAAAAAGGGCTAGCAAGAAAATGAAATTGAGCAGAAATTTCTACGAACCCTTTTGAGTCCAGTAACTTGCAACATGAAAAAAAAGGCTACATTTTTCTGCCAACACACACAAATTCCCTCAAACTGTTCTAACCATACATTAATGTCTTCCAAAATTCGCACAAATTACATAATGTACTGTACATAGGCACAATCATAGTACAAGAAAGAAAATAAAAATTGACAAAGAACCAAACAGACTAACCTGATTCATCAGTAAAGAGAAACAATTATAGTGAGAATGTAGAGTGGAAGTGTGTGTCATTCAATAAATAAAAAGATGGTTTATCTCTTCACCACTGTTAATCTAAAGTACGGAAAAAGCGCTATAAAAGACCCAATATTGAGCAGAAATTTTAACATGCACGAGTCCAGTAACTTGCCATACAAAAGAACTGCATTTTTCTGTCGAAACGCACAAATTCCACAACCCCTTTTAACCATACATCAATGTCTTGCACAAATTCCACATAGGCACAATCATAGTACAAGAAAGAACATATTGACAATGAAAACCAAAAACACTAACCTGATTCATCATTCGACTGTAATGAGAATGTAGAGAGTGAAACTCTCTCTCTCATTCAATTATTAAAAAGATGGTTTCTTTCTTAATCCTTCACCTCTATTAATCAAAAGGGTACCAAAAAATCAAAATTGAGAGGAAATTCAACATGCAAGTACCCTATTAAGTCCAGCAACTTGCAACACAAAAATAAAGACTACATTTTTACTGCCAAATCCCACAATTTCCACAACCCCTTTTCACCATACATCAATGCCATACAAAAAGTACAAAAAAGAACATAAAAATTGAAAAAGAAAACCAAAAACACTCACCTGATTCATCAGTCAACTGTAATGAGAGTGTAGACAGTTCTGTGTGTGTCATTCAATTAATAAAAAGATAGTTTATTTCTTAATTCTTCACCTCTATTACTCAAAAGGGCTACCAACAAATAAAAACTTGAGCAGAATTTAACATGCAAATACCCTTTTAAGTCCAGTAATTTGCAACACAAAAATAAAGACTACATCTTTACTGCCAAACCACAATTCCCACAACCCCTTTTAACCATACATCAATGTCATACACAAATTCCATCAAACAACATAAAAATTGACAAAGAAAACAAAAAACACTAACCTGATTCATCAGTCAATATAAAAATGGTTTCTTTCTTCACTTCTATTACTCAAAATGGGTATCAAAAAATAAAAAAATTGAGCATAAATTTAACATGCAAGTACCCTTTCAAGTACAACAACTTACAACACAAAAATAAAGACGACATTTTTACTTCCAAATTCCACAATTTCCACAACCCCTTTTAACCTTACATCAATGCCACACACAAACTTCATCAAAGAACACATAAATTGACAAAGAAAACCAAAAACAATAACCTGACTCATCATTCAATTAACATAAAAATGGTAACTTTCTGAACTCTTCACCTCTATTACTCAAAAGGGGTACCAAAAAATCAAAACTTGAGCAGAAATTTAACATGCAAGTACCCTTTTAAGTCCAGCAACTTGCCACACAAGCATAAAGACTTCATTTTTACTACCAAATTCCACTATTTCCACAACCCCTTTTCACCATTCATCAATGCCACACACAAATTCCATCAAAGAACACAAAAATTGACAAAGTAAACCAAAAACACTAACCTGATTCATCATTCAATTGTAGTGACACTGAAACTATGTGTCTGTGTGTGTGTTAAGAGAGAGAAAATGAACAGAAAAAAAAGGGGAAAGTTGAGGGGTCGCAGGTACAATACAACCATTTATGGGACGGAATCGAAAGGAGTTATATGTTGTTGTCAGTTTCGTTTTTAGTGTTCTGATGAAATCTTGAGTTTCAAGTCCGCTACGGTGGAATTGCACTCTCTTGAATTGCTACGTCTCTTTTGCTTTTGACACGTGGCACTTCCTTTTTTGCAATTTTTTGTGCTAAACACTACTTCAATAGTTCAATTATAGTGGGGATATTAAAGTATGAGACATTCTTAGAAAAAATATTGTTTTGGTGACATTTTTTGAATTTTGAGATTTAAACAAATTTATTTTAGATAGTAATTTAAAAAAAAAAAATCAACGTGTTACTATAATGTTTTTACTTAGATATTCAAATGGACATGTTGAGTTAATAAATGAATAAACTAATCGAGTTGAATTGATAAATGAACAACTTGCTATTTAATTTGTAATGAGTAATAATAGGTTAAATTTTAATCTGCACAATTTTTTGTAAGTTTAATTTTCTTGATCTATTTTAATAATTTATTTAAGTATTTAATAAAAAAATATTTATCATGATAAAAAATACTTTGATAATTATTTTTCATAGATCAAGATGATATATTGCTTGACTTTTAAACTAACTAAATTGAAAGAATTAAATGGATGAGTTAATGAATGAATAATTGTTAACCCCATTTAAATCTGAACGGATTAGGTAATTCATGATTCTATAATCTAATTTTACCATCTTAATTTAGATAATTCTTGATTTTATACAACTTTAAAAGGATAGTGATCTATAATACTTCAAGAATATGGGTGCAAAGCTTGAAATATACCTTCCCTATATTTCAATTTATATGTATTATTTTCCTTTCAGCATGTTTTAAAATGAATCATTGTTTATATTTGGTAATTTTTAATTCTAAATATCTCATGTGATATATTTAAGATCTTAATATAATATTTAAAGAATACTTTATTCTATTAAACATATTTTGAATGTAAAAAATATAAAAATTAATAATTATTTTTTAGTTATTCATAACTAATTAAATTAAAACACCCAAAATAATAATTAAAAAAAAAGTATATTTATGCATGTAAAATTGAAACTTGCGTGCACACAAAAGAAGTAGAAAACACAAATCTATTATTTGGACACGAAAAGCTTCCATAGTCAGCCTTTAAAATTGGACCATAAGTCCCTTTCTCCACATTATTGTTGTCTCATGTATTCATTAGATTAGCAAATCGGAAACAATACAAAAAATAAAAGAACTATTTGAATCCACAAAAAATTACTATGTGTTCTTAAGAAATTTAATATCCTCAAGTATTCAAGGTTGTAGATTAATTCCTCCCAAGATAAAATGGATTAACCATTAAAGAAGTAGTGGTGCTTCAAACTTCGATAATTTCAACGAATTCAAAAAGACAGCAACAAGACTACACACGCAGACACGATCGGTTTTGTTTGTAAGAAATGTATGGAAGAATTTTATGCAGAAAAATGAGATAAAGTCTTTCTATTTATAGCCAACAAAGGGTAGTATGAAAATGTGTTAATTGTGTCTTATCGGAAAGGTCACAACTCCTTGAAAAAAGAAATCTTTCTGAAAGATCACAACCCTTTGAAAAATGCACAACCTTTCGAATGGTCACATCCCTTTAAAAAAAACACAACATTTCGTCAATATCACAATCTTTTGTAAAAATCGCAACCCTTCAAAAGAGTTGCAACCATTCATTTCCTATTCACACCTTCAATTAAACCCAACAATTATATCCTCCTACTTTTAAGTGTAATATACTTGATTTTTGCAGTAGGTTCAAAAGAGTCCTAGTAGTATAATAAATAAACTTTGGAACAGTCTTAGAAAATAATTATGCATCTCTTAACAAATGATTAATTAAACATGTTTCATGTTAAGTATAAAATCTGCCAATTATATAACGATGGTGTCTAATCAATTTCGTCTATCATATTAGTTACTCCCTCCGTTTAAAAAAGAATGACCTCCTTTTCTTTTTAGTCTGTTTAAAAAAGAATGACCTCTTTCTTTTTTGGTAACATTTTAATTTCAGCTTTCCACGTGGCATGTTTAAAGCCACAAGATTGAAGGACAATTTAGTACATTTGACATAACTTTAATTTAGGACCACAAGATTCAAAAGTCTTCTTTATTTTCTAAACTTCGTGTCAAGTCAAACCAGATCACTCTTTGTGAAACGGGGAGAGTATTACCTTTCAAGAACTTACCAAATAAAGAAGAACAATCATTATAATAATAATACTCGTCTTTTGAAAAAAGTCAAATCTCAAATTTTTTGATAAAAATTAAACTCTGATCTCACATAATTTTCATTTCACTTCATTAAAAATCAAATCACACACCTAATGCCACTTCTTTTTTTATTTTATAAAATCCCTTCCTTAATCACATAAATAAATCAAGGGTTTACCTTCGCATTAGCCTTCATACTTTATTAGGTACTCCATTTTTATCGGCATTTTAATGAATTTCGAGACATTTAATATGGCCCGAACCAACCCAACATGGTCCATCCTTCCATGAACACTGCACACAGTGGAAGCTTAGAGTACTCAGACTGTCATTTTAGTAGAAATGCAATAGATCCGGCATGATCCGACCCTTCCAAGGTCATTGCACATAGCGAGATCATAAAGTTGCTAGAACAACCTCTTACAAAAATGCAATAATAATCCATCCCCTTCCCAGGATCCCTAACGAGAGCTTAGTCCATCAGACTTTCACTTTATTTTTTGAAAAAAATCATCCCTTCTCCCATTCCATCAATGAAGAAGCTACTTTAGCACATTGTCAAAAAACCTTGTTGTAATATACATTATATGCCAAAAGCCCCTAAACCTATGCCTTTCTTTTTTTAAAAATCTTGTTGTAAACAACAATATATGTCAAGAAGAAAAAAAATGGTTTATTTCTTTTTAAGACATACTAAACAAACATAAGCTATTAAACGACTAACTACACCAGTGAGAATCAGTAAAATTAGAGAAGTATTCCAGCTATGCACATCAAAGCCTAGTTCCAATAATTTGCCACATCTTGCTATCAACCATACTCCTGAATATCTGAAGAGAAACAAAAAAAAATTAGTGCCTACCGATACAGGACCGACAATATTTTTGGAGAGTCTGAGCAACATAGCCAAACATATGAGAAAATGCTGACTATATGTGATCAACAACCAAAAAGGCAAATATATGAGACAACGCTAATCTAATGGGATCAATAACCAAAAATATATGTTGCTCGGACTCTTCAAGTCCAAGAATACCAATTAGTGCGTGTCAAATCCTCTAGAAATAGTGAGTGCATTTTTGGAGGATCCAACATAGGTAATGCAACATTTAAGGAGAGTCCGAGCAACAAAGACAAAAAGATGAGGAAATGCTAACAAAATGTGATTAATAACAACCAAAAAATCTATGTTGCTCGGACTCTTAAAAAATGTCTAACAGGTGTGTGTCGGATCCTCCAAAAGTAGTGCGTTTTTGGAGGTTTCGACACAGGTATGGCAATAGTTTTGGAGAGTCCGAGCAACATAGCCAAGTAGATGGAAAATGCCAACTTAATGTGATCAACAACAATCGGAAATCTTTGTTGCCCGGACTCTTCAAAAATGTCTAACGGGTGCATGTCAGATCCTCCTAAAGTAGTACATTTTTTGAGGATAAGACACGGGTATGACAATATTTTTGGAGGGTCCCAGCAACATAGCCAAACAGATGAGAAAATGCTAACATAATGTGATCAACAACAACGGGAAATTTATGTTGCTCGAACTCTTCAAAAATGTTAGTCGGGGGCGTCCCGGATCCTCCAAAAGTAAAGCATTTTTGGAGGACACGACACGGGTACGATAACATTTTTTGAGAGTTCAAGCAACATAGCCAAAAATTGGTCATTCTATTTGTTTGACCATGTCAGAGTGAAGGTTTTCTTGAAAGTTAAAAACAAAAAAGCCGAAACAGATACAACCTCAACTCTTAAGAATGCCGATGAGGGAGCAACAAATATATACTTCCGCATTATGATCTAGCAGTTCACAGAAACCAGAGGAGAATATGAACTACCAACCTCTGCGCACTTGCAACGACAAATGCTTCCAAAGCCCACCTTGGGTAACAAAACTTAGCTAATTTTCCGGCAGTACTGTCTGGTTCCTGGTTTGCAATGAGAGTCAAAACAACAGGAACAAGAACACACCACTGTTCGAATGGGGCAAGAAGAAGCTTGTCAGGAAAAAGAAATACATCATATTAATGGAGAACGTGACTGTGGTACATACCAATTGTGCCTGTCCAGGTGCAAAGCAGATGGCAAACACATAAGCTATGCCAGTCACACAGTATACGAGGCAGAGGAAAACGAGGTAGTTGGTGCCAAAGGATGATCTTGGACTATTTAAGAAATAGAACATAGACAGGTAAACCAAAGGCTTTATAACAGTATTGAAATGGTCTATTGTATCCTTAGAAAGGAAATAAGCTAGACTGCTCATGCCGCTTTCTCTCTCCCTCCAGTATTCTAACTTGTCCAATGAAAAGGATCTCAATGCTGCAATCTTACAGAGGAGTGCTGCAATTCAAGAAGCATCATGAAATTAGGAGAGACATTAAGAAGGTAAAATTGCCGAGTATTTTGAACAGAATAGCACAGCACATTTGAGCACCGTGAAGTCTCAGGTTCAAATCCCTGCAGAGTCAAAAGATTAGGTGATTTCTTCCCATATGTGACCTGGTACCTGTTGTTGTTGGGAGGTGACAGGTATCTAGTGGAATTAGCCGAGGTGCGTACAAGCTAACCCAGACACCACGGATATCAAAAAAAAAGTTGTATTACAAGTAATAGATGTATATATGTGGTCAATATACAAGTGTTCTTTTGATTTGAGGCAATCAATTAACTTTGAATCATATTGCCTAGAAAGTAAAGCAAGTTAAATCCACCCATATCTAAGAAAAATATATTCAGCTAGAAGATGTCTTGGTTTCAGATTTAGCAAGTAGTCCACTTACACACAGCAATGATACTATACGTATAGCCAGAGTATCCAAAGGTGTCACCCTTCTGGCTGGATAGGATTCCTAAGCATGCTCCAGCAACCAAGAGGATTAAATAATCTGCTGCTTGTATTTGTGCTTCTCGCAATCGCTGTTTGCCAACCCTGAAGAATGTAATCGAGTTAAACATTATCGTATAATAACTTGCATCAGAAAACTGTGACAAGCTTCATCATTGCATTACACCAATGTCTCATTCTTCCTTGATTATTTGTATAATTTTTTTTTAGTTCTATCAAGTTTCAGACAAACCAATTAATTGCTCCCGTTTAAGATTTTGAAGTTGAAACATAAAAGATTGAGTTGTGAATTTTGTAACTTGAAGTTGTGTTTGGACATGCATTTTACTTAGAAAACATTTAAATTTTTTATCCAATTTTCAAAATCTGATCAAATTTTATGGCCAAACAGATATTTGAAGATAAATCTTCAATATCTGATTCAACATCTCTGAATAGCTTAATCTCTGTGTTACTTCTCTCGCCAGTTGTTGGACCAGAGAGAGTGGCAGAAATTTTAGCTGCATATATTTTCATGTCATGACTCTTGTTAGTCACTGACAATTTTAGAATGAAGAGACTGTAGTAGGGGAAATATAACATGAATCTGGATAGTATAAGATACAATACCTTCCAAGATAATATCTATACTGCCGGTTTACGCCTGGAGTGTTTCTATTAGACAAGTCATGGGATTTTAACAAGCCATGAGACAGAGAATCTCGCTTCTCATGCCATGCATCAACAGAAAAAGATTGGTCAGGAGCTGCTGCAACACCCTTGGAGGACATTGCAATCTGATCACACAATTGCATCATATCTGGGGGTACAGGGTAACCATTATGAAGCATCCATCGGACAGGAAGTTGTTCCACGGTCACACCTCCACCTGGTTTGACCATACCCTCAAGGACGTCAATGAAATGGTCAGGAGGATTTACACGATCTGGTACTGCAATTCCAAGATTTGCAAAGTATTCTTCTGCTTTCTTCACAGGGCCATGATATGCAACAAGACCACCTTTGGCTAGAAGTACCAAGTCATCGAACATCTTGTACAAGGTATAGCTGAAGGACAGAAGGATAAGTCATTCTACCATACTTATAATACAATATAGCCAAATATCAGCACGAAATTCTTCCTTACATTGCAACATAGTCTCAATGGTCACATGATTTCAAAAGGCATACCTTCTGAGCCAGCTCAATTTTTTTTCTATGAACTGGAAACAAATTGATAGAGCAAGAAAGGGAAAACACAAAAGCAAAAGCATCTTTAACTATCTAAATTTCTCAACTTATAATAACCTGTTTTAATAGAACTACTTATTTAGGTAGAGGGAAATTACATTTCTATGGTGTAATTTTACTATTGAAGTGTGTGACCATCTTATCTAAAAGCCTAATTTGTTAGAGAGAGCACACCTTTCAATTAATTATATCTCCAACACGCCCCTCACGTGAGGACTTGAATCCTTTTCATGAGACAAGCACGTCGAAATTCTAACTCGAACCAAGTCGAAGTGTGTAACCAACTAATCTAAAAGCTTAAGTTGCTAGAGAGATCACACTTTTATTTAAATTATTTATCTCCAACATATATGTCTCTGTATAGTTGTAAACAGGCTTCAAATACCCCTTAATCCACTATTTATAACTTAAGGAAGGTATATAAAAGTCAAACTTTTTTTGATAAATACAACTACTAAATTGCATATCTAGTTTCTGCAGAATTCTAGAAGTTGACTGGGGAGAAAGAACTCCACATACCTTGGCTGGTGAAGAACCATGCAAATGTTTACACCTTCAAGAGCTTCACGTCTAAGAGCTTTAAGAAGTAAGTTTGAGGATGAGCTGTCTAAACCAGATGTAGGTTCATCCAAGATTAGCAGTGAAGGTTCCATGACCATTTCCATCCCCACATTCACTCGTTTCCTCTGGCCACCAGAAATTCCACGCTTCTCTACAGTTCCAACCAGCGAATCTCTAACTGCCTGAAGACCCAATGATTCAATAACTCTCTCAACTACAAGAACCTTATCAGCCTTTGGCAAGTCTGCAGCTAGTCTTTACGATGTTGAAGGTTCAGCAGAAAACATAAAATGGCAATAAGAAAATGAGAATGAACATTTAGATGTCAAGTGAATCAAACTTGATATGAATGTAAACTTGGAATAACATCTTATGCATAAGCAAAACCTATAATGCATGACTAAGACAATGTTGAAAGATAAAATTAATAGAGCCTTCGTGACATATCCACAATAGTAACGGCTTATGATTTGAACCTTCTATACATGTCAAACTAGGAGTAGATAAGGTTATTATACATTAGGACCCACATTTTCAACTACGAACTCAGGGCGTGTAACTTGTGGAGATTCCAAATAGAGTATGTATAACCTAAGATTAGCCCACCCTACATAACAGTCCATAAAACAAGATTTAAAAGAGAAGAAACCAGTTGTTGCTGCAAAAACACAAGGCAACCAACAAACACATACCCAGTGTAGTCCCACAAAGTGGGGTTTGGGGAGGGTAAAGTCAGTGTTATCAAAAGCTAAAAGTGCAAAAAAGCTCTAAGGTCTGTGGGGGCTTCTAGTGCAAAGCGCAAATAAAGCATGGGCTTTAATGAAAAAAGGCGCAAAGGGAGAAAAAAATACAAATATATATGTTTAGTTGAACACTTATAATTTATACGCATTGTAAAGATATGGCACTGGGTAGAGCCGTAGAGTGTACGCAGACCTTACTCCTACCTCAGCGGTAGAGAGGTTGGTTCCAATAGACCCTCGGCTCAAGGAAAACAGTCCCGAAAAAAAGTAACAGAAGTACAAGAAATAACAGATAATAACAAATATAGCAGATAGTAACAAAGCGGAAACTACAACAAATTAATACGATAATCAAGGTACAAACAACAACAGATAGTAACAAAAATTGAAGGACAAGAAACTACAGGTATTAAGTGCCATATAAACACTTGCTAAGTGTAGAATGCATGATGAGATGCACTAATGCAGATGACATTGACTCTTAGGAGACACAATCACCATGAGTGAAAAACTAAAAAGAGTTATCAAAGTTTATGTACTTCTGGAGAACATACACACATTTTTTTTTTTATGACAAGGGAAACCCGCAGCCGCTACCCTTTGGGTGCGCACAGGGTAAAACCCCCGCTCCTATGCAATAGCTCGCAAACCACATAGGAGAGGTAACCCACACTAGGCAAGCCCGGTGCGACGAGCTCGACCCAGAAGGCAAACCCCTTGCTTTCGCTGGCAAGGGGTTTCGAACTTGAGACCTCCAACATGGAAGTCCCAAGCCCAAACCACTGGGCCACCCCGAAGGGTAACATACACACATTTACCAATAGCTAAAGTGTTAAATGCAACTAAATCCTAATTAAGATAATTGTTAGAAAAATAAATGAAACTTCACAAGTTTTCACTAATTGATAAGATCTTCTACCATTTTTAAATTTTTTTTTATCTTTACAGAACTCTGGAAAACGTGAAAATTGTTTCAATTATCTTTTCTTACTTGGTAACTAGAAGTTCAAAGAAATACGGAAGGTGATATAACAATTCAAAATAATGTCATTTCAACAAACAAAAGAATTTTAAAAAAGAAGAAAAATTGGATGTTATTTTCCCAGTAGTGTCAGTCTCTTGAAGATAATGCAGTGTGTATTCTAACTGATACCTGCATCTTGCATTAAATCGAAGGTTCTCTTCCACAGTGAGGTTTCCATGGACTATATCATCTTGGGCAACAAAACCTGTAATTCTCTTGTACGAGTGGATAGATTCCGCCCTTCCATTTATGAGAACCATCCCAGATAATGTGCATTGTGTTAGCTTGCCAGCCACCGCAGAAAGAAAAGTAGTCTTCCCTGCTCCAGATGGACCCATGACGGCAGAAATCCGACCAGGCATAAGTTTTCCAGTAACAGACCTCATCAAATGTTTGTGCTTCTTTTTTAGAGTAATGGTCAGGTCTTTGAAAGAAATCTCAATGGGAGGCCTAGTTTTGATCTCAGTATTATCATCAGTTGCCATTGAGATAACTCCCGAGAATGTCATATTCTTAGTCTTTTGCTCCATAGCTTTCTCTTTCTCAAGCTGACCATATGCATATTTAAAAATTTGGCTCCTAGTGTGCAGTTTTTTAGCATTGATCGCTTGCTTCTTTATATTCTTATCTCCAATCTGCATATGGAACCCCTCCATATTGTCTGTTTCATTTTCAATTGAATGCATCATTTTCGTGAGATCACTAGGTTCTTTTTTCTTTCCTTTTCCAGCTGAGCTGCTAGGACCTTTAGGTGGTATGGATGCTTCATCATTAGTTTTAGGTAGGTTGAAAGTTCCTCTTGCTCCTTGCTTCACGCTCATTTTCTTTGAGAATGTGCGAGATAACTGTTGTTGCAATCCAAAAGCACGTTTTTTAGCAACATCTTTTACTAATCCCCACCTTTCTCTTGCTTGTGCAGTTTCTCGCGCATGTCTTGCTGCAGCCTCCCTGGACTTGGCGACTCTTTGATACTTAGTATTTATGACTTGATCAGAGCAATTATAAAAGATGATCAGTATAAAACTCAAAGCACCCTACATGTAAAGGTTAAAAGAGGTCAGATACTATGCAACAACTTCAATTTTAAAAAATCAATCATTAAATTCAGAATAAAAGAGTTGGTCTCTGATTCTACAATGAAAAAGATAGACAAGGAAACTTTTGAAATAACTCAACACCTTATAATCTCCTATGGAATCCTAACACAATGAATATGAGACAGGTTTTCTAACATAAAGCGTTATTCTACATAGTAACATCTTCCTTTTTTTTACAAGATTGACAAGGGAAAATGACTAAAGTGTAGCGTCCCTGAAAATTCCGATTTAAGTTTAACACCTAAGCATGCTAACGAATATAGGAAATGTTGTTTTGTATACCAATGAGAACGACTGATTAAGAAGTATATTATGGAACATGTAGATACATGTATGGTATGACTCAGAGGTACAGGTGTGGGAGTATGAAAATTTAATAATCTTGAAAAGAGAAGTTCGAACAGGTTTTCTAACATAAAGTGTTGTCAACCACTCGTATATCTTAGTGGCTATGGACGTTTCAGAAAGTTTTACCTCCCTTCTCATTCTAGATCGTGCAAGTAGAAATTAACCTTATGAATTTCCCTTTGTCTCTAACATACATAGTTTAAGTTTATGTTGATGCACTTCGATCATTAATGGAGTTACTTTATTTCTCTCATAATTATTATTGTTAATTAATTGAATTGTGAAGTATGGGCTCGAAGTGGGTAGTCACTAAACTAAATCGGTTCGCTCGCTGCAAGTTGGCAAGCATCGGGTGCCGTGCCATGTCTCCTCCCATTTTGGGACGTGACACTAAGCCCCCTCAAACATAGACTTTAAACTGTGACAGATTTTGGTAAATACTCATTCAGTGAAAACCAGAACCAATTTAAAGATAGAGAGATACACAGTTTGAACAGAAGCCCCAAGATTACTTTGCCAGATAAATTAAAACCGAGGAGCACAAGATAGTGTATTTTCATGAAGAAGTAAATGCAATAGACTAAACTAAGTAAGAGGCCACTTACAATAAGTATAAAACCAATTACATGCAGCTTTTGTTTGTCTGATTGTTTGTGGCAATTACTCAACTTGATGCATTCTGCAATGGTCAAAATGCCAAAAATGAACATCTTTGTTTGTTGCCATAGTGAACGTAAAGCAAAAATAACTTAACAGATCCCCAAGTAATTCATGAAAAAACTATCTAGTTATTCAAACACTTTTTAAAATCAGAAATTTGGATACTGTTTGCCTAAGAAATAAGTTATCTGTTAGCCTATACAATTAAGCTGAGACAACAACCCATACCCTCAACTAATATGGAACTCTATAAGTATCTCAAAAGTACTGAGAGGTGGAAACTAAAGGCCAAGACCGGCTCAATACGATAAAGTGGAGTAGATGAGATCCTAAAGAATGGACTGCAGTTCATGGCTGCAGATAAAGTTTGATTGTTTTTGTTAGAATAGGAATAATTATATGTAATCCTAATTGGAAAAGGAGCCTATTGTAGTGTCTATAAATAGGATCTCAATGTAATAATGTAGATACACAATTCAATAATATTTCTTCTCCAATATTTTTCACATGGTATCAGATCAATTGTGAGAAAATAATCCATCATACAGCAAAATCAGCCGTCACTATACAGTTTTCCGGTGACCTAAATTGCAGTCCGAGTGAATCAAATTTTCTGTCAGCAGTTTTTCTGGCCATTTTTCAGCAGTTCTCTTTTTCCAGTGGGGTCGCCTCTTCATTCCAAGGCTGACCATATAATTTTTTCCTGATTCCAAGGCTGACCTCTTTTCCCGGCAGTCAGATATATTTCTGGGAGACAGATTCTGGCCCCAATTTTATTTATTTATTGTGAGAGAATTCTAATTTCACAATATGTAGTTCGGGATTGATATTCTTGGCTCCAAAAATATAGGAAGTTCAAGCCCTATGATCACTTTAGAACTACTAATGGGAAGCTCAAACTATTTAGTTTGGGCTTCCTCAGTTCAGCTGTGGTGCAAGGATCAAGGTGTCCAAGACTACTTAACGAACAATGTTTGTGTGGTAGATGAGAAGGCAAAGGCTAGTGAGCAAGATGCAAAGGCCAAAGCACAATGGGAGAAGGTTGATGTTCAACTATGTAGTCTTCCATGGCGATCTATTTATTCCAAGTTGATGGCCTTGTTTCGCCCAATCCAGACATGTTATTCAGTTTGGGAAAAAGATCGTGTTTTATACATTAATGGCATATCTCAATCTATAATGTGATATCTCGAATGACCAACTTAGAGAAACAAGAATCCGATATGTCTACTTACTTTAGACAAGTACAGGCAGTCATGGAGGAATTTAAAATGTTAATGCTAGTCACTGCGAACGTGGATAAACAACAAGAGCACAGACAAATATTGTTTCTTGTTCTTACACTTGTTGGACTTCTTACTTACCATGATTTCGTGCGAGATTCAATTTTATCCAATGCTACAACTCCTACAATCGATGAATTATTCTCTTGTCTACTTCATCTTTTTGCGTCTCCCAGTCACAAAGTAGTTTCATCACCCACCATTGACTAATCTATTCTCGCATCTCAAACCATAGAAAAACGAACATATCAATCTATGGAGAATCGATGAGGAGGAGGTCATTTTGGAAAACCTTGATCCAAGTGTAGTTATTGTCATAAGCTTGGACACACTCGTGACATATGTTAAATTTTGCCTGGTCCACCACCCAGTTATGATCTTATTGCTCTAAAAGAATATAATGAGTTCATTTGGACTTGTGCAAGTAAGCAGACATCTCCACAAGTAGCATTTGTTGCTTAACCTAATTGACCATCCAATAATGCTCATATTGCTCAGACAGAATATGATCAGTTCCTTCAGTATCGAGCAAGTAAGAAAACTTCTCCACAAGTAGCTTCGGTTGCTTAACCTGGTGTTTATGTTGCGGGTAATTCTTTTGCTTGTATTTCACACTCTAGTACTCTTGGAACATGAGTCATGAACTCAGGCACTTCTAATCATATTTTTGGTAACAAATCACTTTTGTCTGATATTGCTTATCCGCAATCTCTTTCTGCTATTACTTTAGCCAGTGGGATCCAAACAAACCAAAAGGGGTTAGAAAAGCTAAACCTACCTTCTGTCCCCCTAGATTTTGTTCTTTATGTCCTCGGTTCTCCTTTTAATCAGGCATTTGTCAGTCATTTGACGCGTTCCTCACATTGTGGCATAACATTTTTATGATTTTTTTTCTCATGCAAGACTGCAATATGGGACAAATGATTGTCACTGGACATGAATCACAAGGCCTTTACTATCTTACCTCTTCAAATTCCTTCACAACATGCTTAATTACAGATTCACCAAACCTAATTCACAAACACCGAGTCTATCCAAGTTGCGGAATATGGTGCATAGTTTGTCTAGTTTATCCACATTAGATTGTGAGTCATGTCAACTTGGGAAACACATTCGTGCTACATTTTCACGTAGTACTGAGGGTCGCTCAGAGTCTATTTTTTCATTAGTATCTAGTTCATTCTGATATTTGGGGTCCTAGTAGAATCAATTCACCCTTAGGATTTCGTTAATTTCATTAATAATTATTCAAGATGCACTTGGGTTTCCTGAATGAAAGATCGTTCTGAGTTATTTGTTATATTCAAGAGTTTCTTTGTTGAAATACAAAACCAGTTTGGTGTACCTATTCACACTTTTCATTGTGATAATGCCATAGAATACTTATCCTCCCAGTTTCAGGAATTTATGACTCACCAAGGAATTATTCACCAGACATCTTGTCTGTACACCCTTTAGCAGAATGGTATAGCAGAAAGGAAGAATAGGCATCTCACTGAGACGGCTCGCACTCTACTCATTGAATCTCATGTTCCGCTGCATTTTTGGAGCGATCCAGTCTTTGCATCTTGTTATTTAATTAATAGAATCCCCTAATCTTTTATTCAGAATCAAGTTCCACATTCCATATTGTTTCCTTTGTCACATATCTACTCTATCCCCCCTCGTGTTTTTGAGAGTACATGCTTTGTTGATAACTTTACCCCCGAAAAAGATAAAATAGCCCCTCGTGCTCTCAAATGTGTCATTTTTAGTTACTTTCGAGTTCAAAAAGGGTATCGTTGCTATACACCTGATCTTCATCGCTACCTTATGTCCGCCAATGTTACAATTTTTGAATCTCAACCTTACTATATCTCTTCTAATCATCCTGATGTTTCTAAGGTCTTACCCATACCTCATGTCTTACCTATATCGATTTTTGAAAAATCCACGGTTACTTCCACATCTCCAATTGTAGTGCCACCAATATTAGCTTATCACCATCGTCCACGTCCAACACTAGTCCTAGATGATTCATGTCATGCGCCGGACCCTGCTCCTACTGTGGCCTTGCCTCCTTCTAGCCAACTGATTACACTTCAAAAAGGTATATGATCCACTAGAAATGCTAGCCCACATTATACCTTCTTGAGTTATCATAGTCTCTCATCACCCCATTATGCCTTTGTATCATCTTTGTCCTCTATTTCCATTACTCAGACTAAAAGTGAAGCACTTTCTCATTCTAGATGGAGGCAGGCTATGATTAATGAGATGTATGTTTTACATACGAGTGGTACTTGGGAGCTTGTCTCCCTTCCTGCAGGTAAATCTACTATTGGTTGTCGTTGGGTTTATACCGTCAAGATTGGTCCAGATAGTCAGGTTGATCGGATTAAGGCTCGCCTTGTTGCCAAAGGGTATACTTAGATATTTGGGCTTGATTAAAGTGATACTTTCGCTTTCGTGGCTAAAATAGCATATGTCCATTTTTTTCTATCTATGGTTGTTGTTCGTCATTGGCCTCTTCATCAGTTGAATATTAAAAATTCTTTCTTGCATGGTGATCTTGTGGAAGAAGTCTATATGGAGCAACCAACAGGTTTTGTTGCTCAGGGGGAGTCTAGTAGCTTTGTATGTCAATAGTGTAAGTCACTCTATGGTCTGAAACAGTCTCCTCAATCTTGATTGAAAGGTTTAGCACAGTAATTCAGGAATTTGGCATGACTCGTAGTGGAGCTGATCAATATGTGTTTTATCGACATTCTACACCAAATTGGTGTATTTATTTGGTTGTTTACGTTTGTGATATTGTTATCACTGGCAATGATCAAGATAGTATCACTAATTTAAAGCAACATTTCTTTAAGCATTTCCAGACTAAAGACCTTGGCAGACTGAAGTATTTTCTAGGTATTAAGGTTGCTCAGTCTGAATTAGGTACTGTTATTTCTCAACGCAAGTATGCCTTAGACGCTCTTGAGGAGACAAGAAAGATGGGATGTGAATCCATTGACACTCCTATAGATCTGAATGCTAAACTCCTCCCAGGACTGGGGAGCAACTCACTAATCCTGAAAGGTATGGATGGCTAGTTGGAAAGTTGAATTATCTCATAGTGACTAGACCTGACATCTCTTTTCCTATGAGTGTTGTAAGTCAGTTTATGACTTCCCCTTGTGATAGTCATTGAGATGTAGTTGTTTGCATTCTGCGATTTACAAAGTCAGCTCTGGGTAAAGGATTACTCTTTGAGGATTAAGGCCATGAGCATATCACTGGATATACAGATGTTGATTGGGCAGAATCACCCTTTGATAGACGTTCGACATCCAGATATTGTATTTTAGTAGGAAGTGATTTGGTGTCGTGGAAGAGTAAGAAACATAGTGTGGTTGCTCGATCTAGTGCTTAATCAGATTATCGATCAAAGGTTGCAACAACTTGTGAGCTAGTTTGGATCAAACAATTGCTGAGAGAGCTAAAATCTGGCGAAATAGGTCAGATGAAACTTGTGTGTGATAATCAAGTGGCCCTTCATATCGCATCAAATCTAGTATTTCATTAAAGGACTAAGAACATTGAGATTGACTTTCACTTTGTCTGAGAAAAGATACTCTCAGGAGACATTGTTATGAAATTTGTGAAATCAAATTATCAGCTTGCAGATATCTTCACCAAGTCCCTCACCGATCCTCGTATTGATTACATCTGTAACAAGCTAGGTACATATGATTTGTATGCACCAACTTGAGGGGGAGTATTGGAATAGAAATAATTATATGTAATCCTACTTAGAATAGGAATAGGAATCCTAGTTGGAAAATGAGTCTATTGTAGTGTCTATAAATAGAATCTCAATGTAATAACGTAGATACACAATTCAATAATATTTCTTCTCCAATATTTCTCACAACGTTTACTTCTCATCCAGAGCATTAGATATAGTCTAGTCCGTGCTGAAAAAGATTAATATATAGTGGTTGTAACTTCCACCTCCACTTTACCGAGCTAAGCTATTAAAGCTTCTAGAATCAAGAGGATTTACCTCTCGGTGCCGTAGAGCCCTTCCTGCAATAATTCCTGGAAGTACACAAATAGAGATATAGTCAATTATGATTGTAATAGAGTTATTACAAATGTGATGATAATGAATGCATCAGAAAATTTAGTTCAAGTGAAGGAGTCAGATTGTGCAAAATTTGCAAGTACTCCTTCCATCCGATTTTACTTGTCCGTAATACTAAGATAGATGTCCAGTTTTACTTATCCGGTTTGGAAAATCAAGAGATAATTTATCACTTATTTCCTAATTTACCCTTATTATTAACTCTAGTCATTTCCCAAAGCATTGAATTTATTATATCCAAAGGGTGATATAGTAAAATTGTCATTCTATTTATTGCTCCTTAAAGGGGGTGTCAAGTCAATACTGGACAAGTAAAAATGGACGGAGGTTGTCCTTGGTTACTGCCTCAGAAGACAAACATGAATGCTGTGAGTTCTGGGATCAAATTCAATACCCTTCCGAGCAAATAACCTTTTTGGTGGTAGTTGGACAGTAAGATCCTGGTGAGCAGAATAACTCCCCACCGTCTGTTTCACTACCCCAACGATCAGCTGCTCCACAAGTGTGATTTACCTTGCCTGGAGGTAATTGGTATGAATATCTGGAAATTTTCTTTACCAAACGCGTATTAGTTGATCATATGACTATAGAAGGCATGCTGAAATAGGATAAGCAAAAGTGGAACTAGAAAAACTTACGGTTCACATAAACCAGTTGTTTTGTTGAGTGTAGCACGAGGACAGTAAGCACCTAATGGGCAAGCTGCATAACATATAATAGGGATCCTTCAGATCAAATACCAAAACCTCATGGCTTAAAAAGTTTATTCATCAATTTTGAAGGTAAGCAGGAGTTCAATACGGAAAGTAAGTTACTCACAAAGCCTTTTGAAAGTGAGATAACTAAAATTGTATTTGGCAAGACATACATTCAATTAGGTATCATTCATATAATCATCATTGTTAATGTAGAGGTTGCTAGTGTCCTAGATTGAGTGTTTCAGAACAAGACTAGACTCATCATGAAAACTCTAAATAGGCGTTCATTTCCCATGCAAGAAGCAACGTATATTCATAATAACTAAGCAAAATAGTGACTTTAATCATAGATGAATAAAATCATTTGCAACAGCTAGGCTGCCAAAGGGTTGTTTTTACTTATAACTTATACCCTTAAATATATTATGTACAAAAATCATCAAAACTACACTGGTAATGTAAGAGAATCTTTACATAATCAAATCACTTATATGATAAAGTGGTAAATCTCTATGGTATTAATTAGTAAGCTGATCAAAATTGTAACTGGCCTGCTATAACTGGTTAAACTACACTGATAATGCAAGAATCTTTATATTATCAGAGCAGTATAACTTCAATTTGAGGAATTAACAACTCAGACAATTGATAATCGAGAAGACTCTATAGATATGCTTACGCATCATGCAAGTCAAGCCTTTAGGGCAGAAAAACCCCTCACAACAAGGTTGATAGTCACGAGTACGATCAGGCATATCTTTTGCATTCTTAAGGTCAACTTTCTCATTTTTATTAACACTGCAAGACCAGCCTGGTTCACATCCAGACACCCATGATGTCAAGTTACAGTTCCTATTGGGTCTTAAGATATTAGCTTTTTGGGTTGATTTTGTCTCCAAAAAACTTGAGAAGTAGAATTTCATCTCTGCAGCGTTACATAGCCTCTGTGTCACGTCTGTTAAGATGATCAGCATATTGTTAGAGATAAAGGGTGTTTCAAACTATATCAGAATTCAAACAAGCAAAATTTTGATGCAAAAATAGGAAATAAAATGACAAGAATTTCTACTTGATTTTTGTAGCTCATTTCTTTTAGAGTTCAAGTTATATACATTGACAGTGTAAAGCATGTCAGGCTACCCAAACTTGAATTAATTTGAGAAGATAAAGTGGTGACCAGAGTTTCGCCAGCAAGTTCATTAGGATCAACGCATGCAAAAAGCATCTTGCGATTAAAAGCATAAGCAAATTACATACAACAGCAGCATACCCCATGTAGTCCCACACAATGGGATTTGGAGAAGGTAGAGTGTTCGCAAACCTTACCCCTACCTCAAAGGTAGAGAGACTGTTTTCAATAGACCCTCGTGTATGCAACCACATTATTGATAATAACAACAACCAAAAAAATTCAATACCTTTGGTCTCTTTAAAGCAATTATTTAAGAATTCCAAGTTTTTGGCAAAATTAAATGCCTCAAACAACTCAGCATCCCTAAAACATGAAAGATTAAGTTTTTAATTAGAATATAGATAATTAGGAGATGTTAAACTATAATGCAATTAAAACTTACACATCATCAATGCAAAATCCCAAAACCTGGGTGATATCCTTATGGAATACTTTTGTAAGATTTGCAAGTTGGCCATAAATGAAAGATGCAAGAACAGGCACAGCAGTAGGATTAGCATTAGCATTAGCATTGGCATTAGCAGGAGTTTGTTTACTAGCAGGTGCACACCAAACACATGGAGAAAAACCCAAAACAAGAATCATAAACAAATAATAACAGGGTAACCATATCCTAATTTTACCCATTTCATCTAATATTCCAAATTAATTAATTCCTAAAGAAGATTTCCCAGAAAAATGCCACCACTAAATAAAACATAAAACTGAATAAACTAGAAAATAGAAACAGTCCCCAGAACCAAAAAAGAGGAAATTTTTCAAGGGATTAAGGATATTTTACAAGAAAATAGAAAACTGAAACAACCCAAAGAACCAAAAAGATGATTTTTTTTTCTTCAAGAAAATGGAAATAGAAACAACCCAAGAACCAAAAAGATGAAATTTTTCAAGAAAATAGGAAATATAAACAAAAAACAAAAAGATGAAATTTTTCAAGGGATAAAGGACTTTTTTCATGAAAATAGAAACAACCCAAGAACCAAAAAGATGAAATTTTTACAAGGGCTGAAGGACTTTTATTTTTATTTTTTTGGGGTTCAAATGGCCATGGAGACAAGAAGAAGCTCCAGAACCAAAAAAAACAAGAAAGGGTTTTTTTGGTCAAAATTTTTGGGAGAAGAATCATGAGGGAGATGTGTAGATTCTGGGAGGAGCTCCACTGTTTTTGGAAGAGAAATGGCATTGAGAGATTAATGGCTAAATTGGAGGTTAGGAATTAATGTTTGTATGAAATAATAATAATAGTTGCATGCAAATGTTTTTGCTTACGCACCTTTGATTTGATTCATGAGGACTATATATTAAAAATTTAAAATCCATTGAAAAAAATTAACCAACTTTGAAATTGACGGACTTGATCGGTTTAATCCTAATTATTTTTTGTTTTTTCTATAAAGCAAAATCGTCATAGTCGATTTTTGGGGCAAGAAATAAATAAATTATCAGGTTCAGTTGATTTATTTTTTAAAAAGAAGTTGATTATAGTTTTGACTAAAAAAAATCGAGTTCAATAGTCTTTTATTGTACTAATTTTTACACAACAAATTAATCAAACTCTGTCAATTTTATTAAAAGAAAAATTGGGATCAAATTGATCGATTTCCTGATTAGTTTTTGCCATATTATAGTGGTGTTTATTGATAATCACGATTAGTTTCTTAATATAAGAATTCATAAGGTCATTAAAATATGATTAAAAAGTCTTGAAAATTGGTAAGATCACTAGAATGTGATTTAAAAATCTTGACCTAAAATGTCGAGCGATGGATACTACAATTCATGAGTAATATACAGAAGGATGTAGATTTGATAAGGTTTCTTTGTTGCTAATTGATTATTTTAACCTTTCATTGATTCGAACGAATTATGTGATGATGACTTTCGAAGATTACACCTATTATGAAGATGAAGGCTACTATGATGAGGATATGGGAGCCAATAATGACCTATTATGAAGATGAAAGCTACTATGATGAAGATATGAGACCAAATAAAGACTAATATTGGTTATGGGGTGGCGGAGCCACATGTAGTTGAGGGGTGTCGATCAACACTTCTTCGTCGAAAAATTACACTGTATAGCTAAAAATAATAATTATGTATATATATTACATATTGACACTCCTTGACTTCTAAGCAATTTTACTTCATTCTTTATATTTTGATACCCCTTAGTCGAAGTTCTGGCTCCGCCACTGTGGGAAGAATCAGAGGCGGAGCCAGGATTTGATGTTTGTGGGTTCTAAATTTCAAAATAGAACAACATAGTAATCTAATTTAACAATTGTTAAATTACAAACATATATATATATATAAACCCACAAACATATATAAGCATATCATTAAAATTGCACTCGACAAATTGTTATGTTTTGAAAATAGAAATGATCCATCATTTGGTATACTTTCAAATACTTCATTTATTAATATGAAGATATGAGTTATTTATTTCAAAGTTCTAAAATATTATTTGGTAAAAGGTAGATAAGTGTTATATTTTAGTATAGATTTTGAACATTTTTTTCTTTCTATAATCTCAATATTATTCTAAGTAAAATTAAAATTATTAAATTCACCATTAATATTTTGGGACCTAAAGGAAAGGTTTTACTTGCTTCACCCTTGAGTCACTCTTGCCTTGAAAGTTGAAGTTTCGAGAAGCAAACAATAACTTAATTAATATAATCAATTATTAATACATGGAACAGTCTTAAAATCAAAGATTAAAAATAATATCTTTGAATAAATTGTTAAACAATGTAAAGACAAATATAAAAAAAGAGAAAAGGGAGAGCCGAAGAGGAACTGGGAAGAGTAAATAGTATTACCGAGGAAGAGGTCTGCACTTTGACAATAAGCAGTAGCAATGAAGTAAGTAGTAAAAAATTAGAACCCTAACTTTTTAAAAAATTAAATTTTGGATTTAACGTTTTATTGAATGCTTCAAAAGAAATCAATAGTGAGATGTTGTTTTAGAGTATGACACTATATTTTTGTTACTTACAATTATCTATTTTGAAAATAGTTAGATGTTGTTTTGGAGTATGACACGCACGTTTTTAATCCAATATAAAAAAAATTCGAAAAAACTGAATTGTTGCCAGTGGGGCTTGAACCCCCATCCTAAGACTGAGAACTGCTGCGCTACCCACCTTAGTTTGATGTGAATTCACACGCAATATTAACATATAATTGTACATGATTTTTTAGTACATATATAAGGTCTACATAAAAGCTAGTGGGTTTGTCCGAACCCCCATTTAACATTGTAACTCCGCCCCTGGGAAGAATATGTGAGTATGAAGATCTATATGCTTCTTGTCATAATCACAAAACACAAAGATATTATAGTTATGAGAATACATATATCATGATTATGAAATAAAGAGGCTTCAACGTATGATGGCTCTCTCTCTCTATATATATATCCCACATTAATTTCTCATTTAATTGATACGAGACTCAAGTTTCATACCTTACAATATAATTATAACGAAAATTTATAAGTTAAAGGAGAACCACACCTCAAAATATAACTATTGAGGTGAAAATGCATAAGATATCCATTACCCAATATGAGACTCATCCCATACCTTACAATAGGATCGTAACAATTTTTTCTTGAGAATAAAAATGCTTCAAGATATATGCTTCTACACTCTTTTCTTGTTACGCTTCTAGTAATGAAGACACTGATAACGAAAAATTGATTGTAAGTAAGTTCATTATACTTCATAATAAAATCATAACAAAATGAATATAACCAAAAAAACAACACCTAAATATATTATCCCCACAAGCCTTTTCCATTTGATCAAGTGAAAATCAGATTTCATACCTTACAATAAAAGCATAATAATTTTCTCACTTGTGATGAAGAAAGTGGAAGTAAATAAACAAACTTGTGATATGACAAGATTTATTTTCTCACTTGTGATGAAGAAAGTGGAAGTAAATAAATAAACTTCTGATATGACAAGAAGAATCTATGAGGAGATTTTATCTATTAAAATAATTTCATATTTTATCCCTATAATTTCTATCACTCATTCAAGAAAAAAACCAAATGGTTTCAACTTTATTTCCCCCCCAACTATACTCATTTATATTACTTAACGACCAATTCTTTGTCCAAAAAAAGACAAAAAATGTGATCTTCCAGCCTATACATATTCCTTTGTCCCTTTGAGAGCGACACTTTAAGTTTCACATTATGACCGTGTAATTCCATCTCATTATTTGGCATAAAACTATTTGTGTCAAATCTTCTTGAAAAAAGAAGAATACAGTGTGAATGTAGTACAGTGTTGGAGAAACTTTCCTTTGTTTTGGTGGGGTATTAGTATTTGTTTGTTTGAATAGCAGACTTCAAATGCTGCTGCTGCCGTGTGAAGACTTTTCTCAAGTCATCTAAAGTCTTTGCCATCTTTGACAAGATAGAGCGTTTTATTGGAGCTGAAAGTTTTATGAAATTCCAAGTAGTACTGCAATTTGTGATAAAAATTATGGTGTGGGTTCAGATTTAGTAGCTTAAAGGTAAGTCTTTTTTAGATTTTGAGTTATTTTTTTGTGTTTATTGGGAGTTAAAAGTGAAAAATTGAATGTGGGGTTTTATGGGTCATTGAGTTTTTGAAGGTTTCACACCTTTGTATTTACAGGAACTGTGAAATTTGGGCTTTTGGCTATTCAAGAACTGGAAAAGATTGAATCTTGCACTTTGTAGATGGTGGGTTTTCTACATTTCTGGTAATTTTACCCTTTTGGGTTGTTTCTGTTTTACTTTATTTATATGGTAACAAATACATATGGAAATTTAATGTTGTGTAGAATCTTAGTAGCTGCCTGAACTTTCATGTTATTGATGAGGATTCAATTTCCTCACCTTGTTATCGTCCCCTGTCTTTAAAAAAGAAAAGAAAAGGAAGTTTAAGGTTGCATATTAGCTCTTGTGTTGATAATTAAGTATTGTTTTCAAGCTATTGGGTCAACTTTTGTTGTCCAAATGAAATATAATGGGTATTGAGAATTCATATAACCAAGCAAATTAGTTTAATATATTTCCATTTATGAACAGATTTAGATAAAGTTTATGCTGTGGGTTCAGATTTAGCAGCCTAAAGGTGAGTCTTTTTTAGGTTTTGAGTACCTTTTTCTTTTTGTGTCTATTGGCAGTCAAAGTAAAATTTTGAATGAGGGCTTTTTATGTGTCATTGAGTTTTTTAAGTTTACTCTTCTCTGTATCCACAGGAATTGTAAAATTGGGCTTTTGGTTATCCAAGGACTGAAAAAGATTGAATCTCGTGTCCTGTAGATGGTGGGTTTTCTACATTTCTGGTAATTTTACCTTTTTTGGGTTGTTTCTGTTTTGTTTGGTTTTGATGGCAACAAATACATATGGAAATTTAAGGTTGTATTTAGCCTTTGTCTTGATGATTAAGTATTGTTTTCAAGCTGGTGGGTCAACTTTCGTTGTCCATATGTAACATAATGGATCTTGAGAATTCCTATAACCAAGATAATTAGTTTGGGATTGAGTGATGTTTCTGTTTCAAGGGGTTTCTAGCAGTTAGTAGGTAGCCGGGTGTTGTCACGCTTTATGTGGGGGAGGTAGGGGGATGGCCCGCTCGTTTCTTCTTTTCACTATTGGTAGTATTATTTAGTAATTGCATAGTTTCATATTGATTTATGTGTGGTACTATTTGTTGCTTCATTTGTTTTGTATTTTGCTATTCGGTTTGCTATATTTTTCTTGCACTCCTTCTTCAATAACATTCCTTTTAGTCAAGGGTCTACCGGAAACAACCTCTCTACCCCACAAAGGCAGGGGTAAGGTCTGGATGCGTCCTACCCTCACCAGACCCCACTTGTGGGATTACATTGAGTATGTTGTTGTTGTATTTCTTTTGAGAGCCATGGAGCAATTGCCATTAGGTTTGGTAGGAAAGATTTGATTTATTACTAATGGCTTCTCGTTTTGCATTTCCATGGATTTGTTGGTTAGTCTTCTGCCTATTTATCATTTTCATTTTTGTATATTTCTTCCCCATGTTCTTATTTTTACTTTAACAAGGCATGTGGACTTTTCCTGCTCCTTAAAGTCTTAGATATAAATTTTACAGGCATCAGTGTAATTAGATATTCAAATACGATATACTTCAATACGTTCCAAGTATTACCAACGTACCAATATGTGAAATTACTTAATTATTAATTGACCATTCTGGATTTGAACCTGCAGGGAGGGTATTTTAGTAGCATACTGAAGGACATGAAGTGTTTTCCGTTCTACAATGGTGAGAAGAAGGAAGAACCTAAGACTGCAAAGTCAAATCCAGTTCTGTCCTCCTCTTTTGGTCTTTTTGATAGTGAATTTCGGCATTCTCATCGTGAGTCCAGCTCTCAGAATGTATCAGATACCAGCACAGAGTCTAGAGGAAGAAGCCAAATTCCAAACCTGTCAGATAGACCTTCCGATCTCAGGGCATTTACATTCTCAGAACTGAAAGCAGCAACAAAGAATTTCAACCGCACTACCAAGATTGGGGAAGGTGGATTTGGATGTGTATATAAGGCCACAATAAAGACTGGTGAGGATTCAGCGAAAAAGATTGACGTGGCTGTAAAACAACTTGGTAGGAGAGGATTACAGGTAACTAATTTCTTTTTAAGCTCGAATAATTATGTATTAGAAATATTAGGATCCTGCACTTTGACATCACTATTTATTAGGTGTTGGCACTTTGCAGTAGATACACACTTCATCATCTCTTATCTTTTTTAGCTGCCTGGAACTAAATGTTACTTTAACTACTGTCATTTCTCTAACCATTTAAGTTTCGCTTATGGAGCTGTATTAGAAAACTTTGGGAATCTTTTAGGAGTACAGAAAACCAGGAAGAGTAAAGCAAACTGTTCCACAGTATGAACTATGAAGTCGCTAGGGAAATATTTTAACTTTAACGTATGGCATTTACCTTATCAAAAAATATTTCAACTTAAACATTTTGTACATTGATAGACCCACACAACAACATATATACTAACTAATTTGAATTGGCTTGGCGTTATTCAAAATGTGTGATCTGACTATGCACATGGAAGTCCATGGATTTGAATGATCTCTTATGTTAAAACACTTCCTTTTGTTACCTTTCCTCTGTTCTTTTGTGGTGTAGTGATGTACTCATGGCTTGCCCCCATCTAAACGATTAAAAGGATGACCATAGATTGAAAAATCTTGTAGATGGCAAAGTCTACTCCTTTGAACTAAGAAAAGTGATGAACCCCAGAACTTATTTCCAGGAAAGAAGTGCTGAACCCCGGAAGTATAGTCGGTATAGTTCTTCCAACATGTGATGGCTCCATTCAATATGGTTCTTTGAGAAGCACTAGCCGCTTCCTCTGGCCTAGTGAGAAAATCTTCAGATGGTTGAGGACCACCTGATAAATACTCCCTCCGTTTCACAAAGAGTGATCTGGTTTGACTTGGCACAAAGTTTTAGAAAATGAAGAAGACTTTTGAATCTTGTGGTCTTAAATTAAAGTTATGTCAAATGTACTAAATTGCCCTTCAATCTTGTGGCTTTAAACATGCCACATGGAAAGTTGAAATTAAAAGGTTACCAAAAAAGAAAAGAGGTAATTCTTTTTGAAACAGATTAAAAAGGAAAGGAGGTCATTCTTTTTGAAACGGAGGGAGTAGTTGTTTAGCTTGCCTCATTGAAACATTCTTCTCAGCATAGACGGGTGATTGGTGCTGGTATTTGTTTTGGATTGTTTAGTAGTCCGAATAGAACTTTTTCCACAGTGGGGGTTTGTCCAATATGACCTTTCACATACCTAAAAATGAGAATAGAGTACGGAAAATGATTTATTTTTCCCAACTTCATAGATGGATAAGCATGACGAAAGTTCAATCATAATTATCTTTGATAGCCTTTTGATTTGAGATGCCTAATGTCTAGGCACTTTCTTATGCTTGCGTTCATCTTATATGCTGCTGAAGCGCCATGATGCTGAACTTCTATTTCTCTTATTCCAGTTGTGAAATTAGGTCTTAGGCCTAACTCACACCCTAAAAGCTAGCTCTCAGGGAGGAGGATTGCCCAAGCCTTATAAGGAGTCCACCCATCTCATTAACCACCAATATGGGACTTTTGTCATTCTTTAACACCCCACCTCACGCTCAGTGTTTAGCATCTGGTGCGTGGGCAATTTTTAATTTTGGGTCCCCAACATTGGGTGAGATGGGCCCTGCTCTGATACCATGTTAAAGTGTGACTATCTCATCCAAAACCTTAAGCTTTTAGAGAGAACACACTTTTTTTAGTTAATGGTATTCTCACACTAGTATCAACATGATTTTCTTCACTGGAGTTTTGTTGAAACCCCATACTTATTTGTTACATAACCTCAGAAGAGCGAATGGTACAGAGAATTCATCGACTAGTTTGGGATTGAGTTGAAATTATTGATTGATAATTGACCCTGTTTTAATCATGGATTGAAGTTCTAATTTATCTTCCAAGTATGATAATACTTCCTTTATTCCATGTTGTTGACCTAGTTACTATTTGGTGAGTCAATAAAATTCTTTCATGATTGCTATTTCATTACTCCCTCCGTTTCAATTTGTTTGTCTGGTTTTGACTTGACACCGAGTTCAAGAAAGTAAGGAAGACTTTTGAATCTTGTAGTCTTAAACAAAAGTTGTGTAAAATGTACCAAAATGCACTTTATTCTTGTGGTCTTAAACATGTCATATGGAAATTTTAATTTATGAAATATTCTTTGAAACGGAATAAATAGTTGTAAGACAAACAATTTGAGACAGAGGGAGTAATTATTTTTTTCTTATTTTTTAGCTTAAATATTGGATGAAGTAGATGCTTTTCATCTTGTTTCTAAGTACTCCCTCCGTCCCATTTTATGTGGCACCATTTCCTTTTTGGTCAGTCCAAAAAAGAATGTCACATTTCCTTATATGGTAAGTATTTAAAGGTACAATTCCTCTTTTACCCTTGTTGGTCCCACTTAATCTTAAAAATAGTACTCCAATACATTTATGGAGAGAGAGAAAAGTGAGTCTACTTTTTAAAGGGCAATTTGGTAAACATTTCAAAGTCTTCATTTATTTCTTAAATTCCGTGCCCGATCAAATATTGCCACATAAAATGGGACGGAGGGAGTATATCATTTTTATTCAGGAAGAAGCTATTCAGCATCCAAAACTACACCAAAAATGTAATATTGTCAACTCTGATAAACTTAATAGGCCATACAATTGTGGAAAGAGGTCGTAAACATTGAATCTTCTGCTCTGTATATGATTGTACACTGTCAGCTCATGAATAAGGTACCTGGAAAGCTGCTTTCACTTCAGCTTTTGACGTTCTACGATGTCCTTACTTTGGTCACTAGGAAGTAGGACCAACCGCTGATGGTAACGGTGAATCTTCTGCATAATAATTGGTACACGGACTGCCACTCATATAGCAACTTTCGACGTTCTACTTTGTCTTTACTTTAGTTACTAGGAGAACACCTTGACGGTTATAGTGAACCTTCTGCAGAATTACTAACTTATGTCACATGTTTTATTGCGAGTTTGCGACTTACCCACCAGTTTTCAGGTTTTTAGTTACTGTTTAGTTAATCGTTTTAGACATAAATTTGGTGAACACAATTAATAACCAGTCTGTTTACAGTAGTTCTGTGGAATGAACCATGATAATCATGTTCCAATTTGTAGTAACATACTCTTCTTGATTCTATTCAATAGGGCCACAAAGAGTGGGTGACAGAAGTGAATGTTCTCGGGGTGGCTGAACATAAAAACCTCGTCAAATTAGTTGGCTACTGTGCAGAAGATGACGAGAGAGGAATCCAGCGGCTTTTGGTGTATGAATACATGCCTAACAGAAGTGTCGAAAACCATTTGTCAGCTAGGTCAGAAACCCCTCTCTCCTGGGCAATGAGGTTAAAGATAGCCCAAGATGCTGCTCGTGGCTTAGCATACCTACATGAAGAAATGGATGTTCAGGTGCTTTTTCCACTTAGCTATTTGCACCTATATAAAGGTGTAAGATGTGTAACTAGCAAGGACTTCATCGCCTTTATGCTTTTTGTTTTGTTAGCTCAAGTTGTTAATGTTTTGAGTCAGCTATCATCCAGAATCCTGATGTCTCTCTTCTTTTATATTGTAGATCATCTTCAGAGATTTCAAATCTTCAAACATTCTCTTGGACGAGCAATGGAATGCAAAGTTGTCAGACTTTGGATTGGCTAGGTTGGGACCTCCTGAGGGTCTAACCCATGTCTCAACTGCGGTATGCTCCTGTAACTTGATTGCATGCATCTCAATACATGTGTCCTGAAGATCTTGTCCTTTGGTCTTTTTCACTTTTTCTTGTTCATTAGTTTTTCCAATTATTGTTGGATACTTGGATATTTAAAGATGTTGATATAGTTATATGCTTAACTCCTTTTACGGAATTGATCAACTATGATTTATCTATCTTCTTCCCTGGATTTCCTTGCGAAAAATAGTTTGCTGTCTATTAATTCTATGTATCATCCATATCATGTTTTAGCAAAAATGTTCCATTCGTTACTTTCATGGAAATCCAAGAAGCTTGTTACCAAAATTGCCATTGACTTTTGCATGACTTCGTTTTGGTCCACTGTCAGTTTAGCAGTTTTAGGTAAATATGTACTTTTCCTTGGCTCATAAACATGAGATAACAAAACTGCCTTCTCGTCCCTAGCATGCTTTCCAAGAACCTGGCTCAGCAACCTAGTATGATTTCGTTTGTTAGCCGTTTGAATTCGATGAATTATCGGAAACTAGTAGTATCAGACAACACGTCTTAATTCACTGTTACATAAGCTTAAAATTCTTATGATTTCAATAGAATGTCAAAGCATGGTTCCAACACTCCTTTATATTTGCCAACATTGTTCTTATATTGTTTCTTACTATGATGCCCATTTTCATGGTTGTAGTCTGGTTGCATATTACATCTCTATTGAATCAGGTTGTTGGAACCATGGGATATGCTGCTCCTGAATATGTTCAAACTGGTCGTCTCACTTCCAAGAGTGATGTGTGGAGCTATGGTGTCTTTCTCTATGAGCTGATTACTGGTCGACGTCCATTAGATCGAAATCGTCCTAGGAGTGAGCAGAAGCTCTTACAATGGGTAAAGCCATACATATCAGATTCTAAGAAGTTTCAACAAATATTAGACCCAAGGCTTGATGGTAAGATCTCAAGGTCAGCCCAGAAGCTCTCTATAGTCGCCAACCGCTGCTTGGTCAGACATGCAAAGACACGTCCAAAAATGAGTGAAGTCCTGGAAATGGTGAACAAAGTTGTCGAGACATCAACAGGAATAGGAAATCCTGGACCACCTGTGAGAATTGCGGAACCAACTTCACCCGAATCTACAAAGAAAGGTAAGAGGAAGATAACTGATATCAAACTCGGAGATGGTAGCCGGTTAGTACGCATGTGGTCAACAAAGCTGACAAACACTTGTTAATATAATAGTTTCCAATATGCACAAACAAAAGAGGAGTTGAAAGAAAAAGTTTTAACAAAACATTATTTCCGTTGAAGAGAAAGGTAATGTAGAACTGTAAACTATATTTACTAGCTCCCAATATGAATGAGGTCTCTGTCATTATTGTCTTATTATCATCTCTAGAATTGACAGCAAGTGGTGACTATGGACACTATATGTGACTTGGTGCAGAATCTTCTGGTGATCTATAACGATGAATGAAGGGGTTTATCGTTAGATATAAGGAATCTGAAGCTCTCATGTAATACTGATCTTAATATTTTCAGTTTTGATTAAAAGTGTATAGTTTCCGCTTTTCATGATATGCAAGAAAAAGAACAAGATGAGAAGGATTCTTTTGTTATACATAAAAGTTCGTTTTGTTATGCATGAAAATTCGTCATGGTTTGTTTAGGAATGTAATTTGAAACAAACATTCAACTGAAATATTGAATCTTGTAACACAATCATTTTAATATCGAAAATGGAAACTAGTTTTTTTTTGTGGTATTAGATGATCAGTTTTCTACAAGAGATGCCTTGTAATGACAATGTTGCTAGCTAATATTTTGATTTATTGTTTGTTTGATCTTATTGATGTTTGGTTGAAAGAGGAGACTTGTCTACTTTCCTTGGGTTGAACAATACCAACTACTACTACTACCATGTTTCGGTCGTAAATAAATTGGGCTCAGTTATATGAGTTCTTATTGACCATGTTTAAAAGGATATTCCGATGCATAAATCATCGTGCGTTCACACATGGTCAGAGGAAGGATTGCACCTCACTCGAAACAATTTCAAACATATATTGTCCAAAATTTCACATGGTTAAAGTCATACATATATAGTTGAAATTTAGTTATATAGAGAGATGCACGGAAACAAATACGAATTTATGATTTGAACATAAACAATTTCAAATATAAAATAATTTGGTTGTGCGCCTTAATGCTGTTTATTACTCCCTCCGTCCCATTTTATGTGGCAACATTTGATCGGGCACGAAGTTTAAGAAATAAATGAAGACTTTGAAATATTTACCAAATTGCCCTTTAAAAAGTAGACTCACTTTTTTCTCTCTTCATAAATGTATTGAAGTACTATTTTTAATATTAAGTGAGACCAACAAGGGTAAAAGAGGAATTGTACCTTTAATTACTTACCATATAAGAAAATGTAACATTCTTTTTGGGACTGACCAAAAAGGAAATTGTGCCACATAAAATGGGACGGAGGGAATAATTGTTTCCTTTTCTTACATGTCTTAAACATTTAATAAACACGATAATGCGAATAGGATCAATTCTTATATCTTATCTTATATATAAATAAAAGAGAATCTTCAGTCCAGTGATGTGGAGGTGGAAGAGACATGGGCGTGGACAATCTTGAAGATGTAAATACCGATTATTTTATTTTTTTATCCTGGAGAGTCATTTAGTCCTATTTGCCCCCCAACTTGGGTCATACCATCACTCTGAAGTGAAAGATTGTCTCTTTGTTTGTTTTCTCTTTTCATTGTTTCAAAATTTCAAGTTTAAAGTTAAATTGGATCTTATGTGTTCATATGTATGAATATTATGGTATTTAATCAAATTCTAATTGTGTGCTTTGTTGCATCCTCTCTCTCTCTCGTAATACTACTGATCTTGATATTTTCAGTTTTGTAAATATACTATATTAATTTAAGTAATAAGAATAGTACAAAATGGAGATGGACTATGCTTATATGACAGAGACTTAAAAAGCCCCCTTTTGATTATAGATTTTGAAGTTGTGATTTAAAAATTTTGAATTTGTAAATTAGAACTTGAAATTGCATTTCGACATGTATTTTATTTAGAAAAGAAATTGAAGTTTTGCAAGTTGAAGTCTCAAAAATTTGGTGAATGTTAGTAACTCAGTTGGTTGGTTATATGAATTTTTTACTTTGTTAGTAAGTGATCGATTCTCCACCTTATAATCTCCTCCCCTATTTTTCCTATCCCAATTTTTTTTTTTTTAAAGTTCCAATATTGGTCTTGAATTTTTTTGAAAACAAATTTTCATAATTTGATCCAAAATCTATGGTCAAATAGATATTTCAAGATAAGTTCTCAAAATCTATGGTCAAACTCTAGTTAAGTTCCGATTCACACAAGAAATATTTGAACTAATTTAATCACATACTAAGACAAGAGTGACTCAAGGGCGAGGTTAGTAAAGTGTCCGGTCACTCCATCCGTCACCAGTTGTATATGACTCCTCTAATCTCTTTTTTTTATTTTTTGAACATCTTTTTCGAATTACTACCCACAATCGAGATAGGTTCATTGCCCTGATACCAATTATTACGATCTCAAATTGATTTGAAATAACAAAGTATATTTCATAACGATTTTTGATTATATTGGTAACTGAATTGAAATACAAGCTAAGTGGTACTCCCCGAGCCTACACCCTGGACGTGACCGACACTCGAGAACCATTGTTGGTCTCCAAGCAAACCCTTGGCCTGGCTGACTACTTAGCAGAAGACTTACTCAGGCGATAAAAGGCTTAAAAATAGAATTTTATGAACATTTAAACTCAAAGTAAATACTCAACTCAAACTGTCTGTAAAATACTCAATAACATGAGTATAAATAGTTTGCAAAAACATCTCAAGGAAAAGTGAAAGACTCCTCAACTCTATCCATCTATGAAGCCTCTATTACTCAAGATTGATGTCGGGACAAGACCCATGACATCTCAAGACACTGACTAGAAAATAAATGTGAAGTCCCTCGGGATGCAAGAAGGTTCGCCTAAGCTATCTGAAGTGCAAAGTTATCTCAACGAAACACCTGTTGATGATCCTAGACACCTGTATGTGCATCATAATAAGATGCAGGTCGAATGACATCAGTACATTGAATGTACGAGTATGTAAGAAAAATTGAATGCATAAATAACTGAACTAATAAGACTGGAAGAATACTCACCTCAACTCAACTCCAATACAAAAGCAATAATAAGAGATGCAATGTTTAAAGCTTCATCAATAGAAGATATTAACTCAAGATGTATATAAAAATACAATAAATTACTTTTTACTCTTATTTGAGAAATTCTCTAACCGACAACCATCACTATGAGCTATGTGATGATACAACGTCTCGCCCACACTGCCAGAAATGTCCTATACCTTGTCGGGGTATAGAACACCTCAACTAAGTGTATCAACTAAGCAATAAAGATTCATTTAAAAAGTATGATCCTTTACCCATGTTGGCATATATAGTTTATGAGGATTTTGAGTTGTCTGAACTCATCCCCATATCGGTGCTCAATACTACTCTCAATAATATATAATCATACACAAATATATAAAACATACTCTTTCTCTGGTTTGATATAATTGCTCAAACTATCCTCTTAAAAGAGGTAACTGCTCTGAAATATCTCTAAACTCATAAACTCGTTTAGAAATCAAAGTTTCTCGGTTATCAAAATAATACTCTCTTTCTTCATGTAAAAATGAATCATTTGAAAAATACTTAGTTCCCTTAAACTCTTTCTCAAACTCATCTTTATTTCCTCAAAAAATCCATCTTAAAACGCAAATATTGGCTTTACAAGATTTATAACTCAAAATAGGGTTCATGCTGAAATATAGACATGAACGAATCAACTCCAGAATCTCAATAACAATATAGAAAACTCAATACTCAGAACTCAACGATACTACTCATCTCAAGAATGCTCAATTCATAGGGTTCATGCTAAAATATAGACATGAACGAATTAACTCAAAGATCTGAGCAACACTATAGAAAACTCAATACTCAAGAACTCAAGAACTCAGAACTCAATGATACTACTCATCTCAAAAATACTCAATTCATAAGGTTCATGCTGAAATATAGACATGAACGAATCAACTCAAGGATCTCAATAACAATATAGAAAACTCAATACTCAGAACTTAAGAACTCAAATCTCAACGATACTACTCATCTAAAGAATAATCAATTCATAGGGTTCATGTTGAATTATAAACATAAACGAATCAACTTAAGGATCTCAAGAACAATATAGAAAACTCAATACCCAGAACTCAAGAACTCAAAATCAACTCAATAAAATCACTTGAACTTTTCTTAAACTCACTTTAGTTTTGATTGTGCATTTAGACCTGTGATTAGAATATGCAGGAACTCTCAAAGGTAAATGAAGCATATAGGAGCTAATACAGAGAAGGGAACGTAGCCACAATTTAAAGGAACACGTCCGGATGAAGCACAGAAAGGATCGCCAGGCGACCTTTGTCGCATTACTAGCGCGGGGCGCCAGACACAAAACTTTAGCCACAGGTTTGGGGTGCACTACTGGCGCGAGGCCCAAGCCCCAAACTTCTAGGAGTCATCTCTGGCGCCTTTGTGGCGCGCCGCCTCACACCCTTGCCCAGCAACTCGACGAATTTTCAAGCAAAAAATTAGGACCCCAACTAGTTTAGAATTGGAAAATTTCTCCTAAACTTTTCTTGATTCTCAAAACCAACACGAATACATAAGAACTTTCATACAATTCCTTTGGAAACATAACTTTTACCAAAGATTCACAAACAAAAGAATCGAAAACCTCCATTATTAAAAAATGGAACTCAAAATCAAGAAATGCGAATGAATCCTTTAGATATAATAATTTCTTGACTAAATTGAGATGTATGACGTGAGGACGAACAAGTCCAACACTGTGAGAAGACTTACATACTTGGAAAGAACAAAGGTGCTTGGCGAAATCGATGGAAACTTGAAGAACACTTGAACCCTAGTTTTTTCTCCTCTCGAAACCTTGCTCTAATTTCTCTAAATGTTAAAGAACATGAAAAGATGATTTAACACTAACTAGACCCTTAATTGGGTGCAGAAAAATGTGGCTAGGCTTAGAAGGAATAGGAAAAGATCAAACGCCCTTCTAAAAACGATTGAGATCCCTTTAAAAGATAGGCTTCACTAAAACGAGCATAATTTTTTACTTCGAGCTCGAAATTAAGCAAACTTGGTGGCTTTGGAAAGAAGACTCAAAGACCTTTAATTTGATAGGTCAAGAGCCACCTAATTCTTTATATGCTAAGAGATATGATAGTTTAAAGTTGACCCAAGTAAAATCTCATATTAAAACTCAATCGGTAAGAAAGCTTTCAACTCAACTTTATGCTAGGGGATTCTAGTGACCTTAACACCTAAGAAACTTTAGAATCACTCGGTACAATCTTATTCACAAATGAAGAATGATTTGAATCTTAACTTAAAAATTTTTGGGGTGTTACTCTAAGTTAATAATAGAAATAACAGAAAATGAAAATGTTAAGTAGTGGCTCAATAGATCTGCAGAAATGGAAGAAGAATATAAGAGATTTTATGAGATTGAGAATGAAGAAATTGGGAAGAAGGAGAAGAATTTTGGGGAAGAAGATACCGTGCAAATCTCATGCCCTCTATATTCTGTTAGTCGGATACATAGATTGTGTAATCAAATTGGCTGAGATGGCAAGGCTGACTAATCCCAACCTAATTTAAAGCTCAATAATCCACGATCAATATTGACCCTCCACAGGGCAACTATTATAACTAAATTCTGAATTAACACCCAACTCATGACCTTGAGGTTCAAAGATATTTTAATAGTGATTTTTTTATGATTTTATTTTCACTTAAAACAATTTAAAAGTTTTTTTAAAAAAAACGAACAAAATCTATATTAAAAAGAAATGAAAACACTACCTTTTATCAGAAATATTTTAGAACTTTAAATTAAATAACTTAAATTTTCATAATAATAAATACTTTTTTTAATAACATCCAAAGTAATGTATTGTAAATAAATACATCTTGTAACTAGAATTAATCCTTACTTTTATTATTATATAACTAAATATATTTTCAAGTATGTATAGAGTTGTCATAGTCAGAACAAAAAAAAAATCAAATTTATATTACTCAAAAGAATACGAGAGTCATAGTGTCACAGTCAACTACATGTGAAATGTCATAAGAGAATGACAATTCTAGAAAAGAAGTATATCTAATCTTAATTGTTATATTAATCTGCTTCATAATAATTCAAACAAGACATTCAAAAAGATTTAACAATCATCCTAACATACTATTATTGGAAAATAGAGTTCTACCTTTTGTTTAAGAATGTAATTTGAAACAAACATTCAAGTGAAATATTGAATCCTGTAATATCGAAAATGGAATTATTTTTTTTGTGGTGTTAGATGATCAATTTTCTATAAGAGATGCCTTGTAATGACAATGTTGCTAGCTATAATGAAAGAGAAGGGTGCATACAATTATATTAGTTTGCTAATGTTTTGATTTATAGTGAACTTTGTTTGTTTGATCTTATTGATGCTTAGTTGAAAAGGGGAGACTTAGTTTACTTTCCTTGGGTTGAACAATAACATAAAGTATCTTGCATTCACATAGAGTCAAAGGAAGGATTGCACCTCACTCGGAACAATTCAAACATACAGTGTCCAAAGTTTCACATGATTGAAGTTATACATATATGATTGAAGTTCAGTTATTTTGCCGGACAAAAATAGCCTTAGGGAACTTTGGCCATAGTATGAGTCTAAATTCATATACTGCATATTTGAAATTGTTTCAAAATGAATTCCTAAGTTCTATCCAGTCACCAACAAATCTAAATTTCATACACCACATATCCAAATATTCAATATGAACAAGTGATGCCTTGTTAATAGTATAACAATGGTACAAAGAACATAGAAATTCACAGAAACAAAGACGGATTCATGATTTGAACATAAACGATTTCAAATATATAGAAGAATTTGGTGTTGCACCTTAACGCTGGTTATTTATTGTCTTCTTTTCTTATATGTCTCAAACATTTAATAAAGACCATACAAAAAGTCACTTATAACTCAAAAGTCACTCAACTATGAATTGTTATCTTAAAAAATCACTTAACCAATCTAAATAATTTTTCCATTAAATTTTGTTGACATGAGATTTTTATTTATCAACTCGTCCAAAAAATATCTACACCCAATATTTTTAGTGTACATCTTATTCTATTCCACCAAAAAATCAATAGAAGGTGTGATGACTTGTTCATAGTATAATGGTAAGAAAAAATAATGGCCGGAACTAAAATTTATAAACTTACAAATTTTTTAATTTTTTAAAATTACTGAATTTTAAATTAATAATCAAAATAATTGAAAACTAGCTCCGCGCCGAACGTGGTGGCCGACATAGACTAATTAACAAAGAAAAAGAATCGTATTCTTTTTTCCTAGTATAAATACGTGCCTTCATATCAAAGAAAAAGTTTATGCTAACCAAATTTATCCTATTATATAAATGGATTCATAATTTAAAATTTATGAATTTTGTAATAATTTATAATTATTAATATGTATATATAATCTAAGCAAATGTTATTATTAGGTATATACGAGAGCAAATATGAAACACGGGTGCACCCTTACTAAATGGTGGAAAAAAGTTATTCTTACTCAATATTTATCAAGTTAATAATTATGTAGCAATTAATATTTTTTTTTATCTTATTGAATTACTCACCTATAAAAATATATATATATTCTAATATAAATATTAAATGCAGATAAATACTTATCATTACTCTAGTCTATGAAATTGGCTTGACAAATCTTACAAAATATGCTATATATCATAGTAAAGAAGTTTTTTTTTTTCTTTTTTCGAAATCCTTCCTAGGATCTTCAAATATTGATCTGAATTTGAGGTGTATTTAATTGATTAATAATTCAAATTTGATGATCATTTAAAAAGATCACTTATTTTGTAAATTTTCGAAGCAAAGATTCTTTAACACTCTTAATTACACATTTTCCAACACCCCTCTACTGTCTTGAATTAGACATGCATGGATAATTCTTTTATAAAAAGATCATTTTTTATACTAATAATACATGAAAAGTTATGGCCTTTTGGCAATATTGAAAGTGGTGTAACTAGTAGTAGTTATGACCTTTGTGTTTTTTTTCTCTTTCAAATAATGTAATATATTATAAGATTTTAATTTCAATGATGAAAATGAAAGAACTAATTTTATGTAACTTCATTAGAGTCACGTACAATAAAGCTGACAACATGTATTTAGCTAGAGCAATCAATATCGCGATGACAACATTATTAAATAATTAAGCCAGCAAAAGCCATGCATATGTACCACCAAATTTAAAACAAAAACAAATACTTTATTCATGTCACATTTTTTTTAAAAATATACCACTAGACAGAGTGTTCTGTACACTCTGTCTAGTGGTGTTTTATTAATATAAAAAATATAAAAATTCTCAATAGGGATAAGTACAAGCAAGGGGGGTTAGGTCTTACCTTTCCATTCCTAATAAGGTTATGAACCTCAACTAATTAACAAACATGAAGAAAATAAGAACTAGAGAGACCTATGTACGTATTCTACGACCATCATTGAGTTAGTAACATACTCTATGATGATATTACAAATGAGGATACTTAAATAATGCAAAAATATAAAAGCCAAGAAGAAAGTTGTATTATCAACCTCAACCTTCCTTTTACAAATGTATGAATTAAAAAAAATAGGTTGAAGTATTTTCCTTTTGTCTTTTTCTTCAAATCTGTCCAACAACACTTGATAGTTCATCACTTTTTCTTGGGTTGATTGGATCTTGTTAAATCTATTGACACTGTCATATGATTTTGCTTTGCCAGTCGCATAGGTAGTTGCCTTGGAATAAATTACTCCCCGGTCGTCACTTTACCATCCCAACTGTGTTGCCTACCATGTGTCTTCCTTTTGCTTTTGTTACTTCCACTTCTTTGATACCTAGGTGAGATACTTCTTTGATACCTAGGTGAGATATCCCCATCCCTAGCCAATTTATCAAAACATTCGTTTAGTATATTATCTTCCTCATCCTCATCAAAAGAATCATTGCCCAAATCAATAGCATAAGCATTAATGGGATTAACTCCTGATGCTAAGGCCTCTACTTCATTCTTCTTTGCAATCACACTTTTAGGCACAAATTCTAAAGCTTGTGGACTTAATTTTCCATTCAAAATAGGAGGTGAGACCTGCACTTCTTCATCAACCAAATCAACCTACCTAGGAACACTCATCTCCTTGTGATTTTCCTTTGAAATAATCAAATTATTTGTGAGATTAGCTTGAGAAAGTGATGACATACCTTTCACCAAATCTTAGTCATTCCCTTTGGACAAAATGAGCTGTCCAGATTCACCTTGAAGTTCCCTAAACGACTCCAAAGATCGGGTAGGGACCTTGTGAGCTAAGGTGTTCAAAGTGACTATGGGTGGCTTGATAGCTAAATTGGATTTGAGTGTCATGGCAGCCTCACATTCTTGAATAATCTTATTTACTTCAGGATTAGAAATGTGTAATGTTGGAGTCATAACATTACCATCTTTTTCGGTATCCTTCAAGAAAGCATCAAAACTATTCGAGCATAATAGGTCATTTGAGGAATTACTTTGTGAACCTGGAGAAACATTAGATGATACCTTCCTACATATAACCATGTTCCAGTTCTCTTTGCTGCAAGTTCATCTCCCTTTGTTCAAATTCTTGTCCAGTATTATTGCTAATGAGTCATCAACATCTTCACTTGTATTCATAGCAGTTGAAACTATAATTTCCTTGGCTTGATGTACCGATTTTCAACATGTTGGGGGACCTCATTTAAAGATTCGTGATTAAAATTCCCAATGCCAGAAACATTGACTAGCTGCATCAAATTTGGATTCTTCGACCTCTGATATTGTGTTGTTTTTATAGGTGTACCAAAAACTCTATCACCTGAACTTGTGCTCATATCACCTCGATTTCCAAGCTCCAAATCATTCTCAATGGAATTTTCATTTGATAAAATTGAAGCTTCAGGTATTACTTGATGGTCCGCACCCTCTTTTACTGCCTCTTCACCAATCAAAGTAGATTTAGGAGTTGAATCTACTAACGTATCAGTCCCAAACTCATTAGTACATATACCATGCATCTTTGAGACTCTATCAACAATAGCCAAAGAACTATGATTCCTAGACAATTTTTGCATTACATTTTGATCGCTAATTGATTTTTTGATACCTCTTTTCGCAACTCTCTTAGAGTTCAAAATATCACGTGCATCTTCTTGTAATTGTTCCATATTGTTAGCCTCAGAATCAGATTGTGTAAGGGCAACATCTTTCCCAATTTCATCGACTAAACGATCACCTTGTGACAATGTCTTCCCTAGTAACAAACGACATTTATTTTCCTCATGTCCATGATGTTTACAATGAGTGCAATATAGCGGAAGATTGCCATAGACAATTCTTTGATAATGCTCAATAATTTTACCAGATTCTTTTTCCTGAAATTATAGTCTTACACGGTTTGGATGCTTGTCTAGTAGGTCTAGAATTATCTTAACCCTAGCCGCACTTGGCCTAGTGTGATCTTGTGTTGCTTTATCAACTGCGATTGGTAATAAGGACCTTCTCGCAAAGAGATCTATAGGTAAATCTGGCAATGAAATCCACACCCAGGCTTTAGGTGTTTTGTCCTTGGGGTTGAACGATGGCGTCCATAAAAAAATTCTAAACAAATACTCTTCGCCACCAAACTTAAAGTAGCCATAAGAATTTGACAAAACATGTACAAAGTCGTCATATAAATCAAACCTGATCAACAAGTGACGAAAATCAAGTTGTCTAATATTACAGTTTCCTTTAACATGCTTCGGTAAATGCTTTTGATATTCTGATAAGTCTGGTTTTCCATATGCAAATTTGATAATCACTGCTTGATGCAAGCCTTCTTCCCTAGCAAACTGCTCTCTTTCCTCCATAGTAAATCTCACAGTAGGTTCCTCATGAATAAACTCAATTGATTTTAGTGTATCTTTTGACCATTTTTGGATCGTTTGTGGTGGTTTTAGAGTTGCTGCGTAAGATATTTTTGAATTAGGGTTGACGTCTGTCTCCCCCACAACCACATGTTGTGAAAAAGGCAAAGCAGTCATGGTTGTCACGTCCCCATTGATCGCTTGAGAGAAGAGCGGAGGCTAGGGTTTTACGCAATTTTGATGTAACTTTAATTCTATTTTAAATATATTTTTATAAATCGAGAATCTATCGTAAATAACCTAACACTATACTTTACAAAAATAGGATAAAGTTTGTTTGTTTGAGTACATCTCACCCTTCACAGTTCACGGTTCTCACTTATAAGATTATAAAAGTTACATTGGGCGCATATGTTATTATTTTACAAGTCAAAGCTGCATTTTAAATTTAGTATTCAAATAGTAAAAGCTATTTTTTAAAATATATTTATGTGTTATTTTTATGTTATCCAACATTATTCTGTACTCAACATCACAAAGAGGAGTACGAGAGTATTAATTTACTACTTTAATTTATATATATGTGTATATATATATATATGAACAAATATAGTAATGTGAACAACTCCTTTTATGTATAAGCAAACACCACAAAAGTACTTGTCAAAGAAATCACTAGTTCGCAACACTGAACAATAACACTCTAATACAAACCCTAATAATACCGACAATTCAATGTTCTCCTATGAACTCTACTATGAAAACATTTCAAATGACACTTCAATCTCCTCTTGCTACCCTAGCTATATGATACTGACATCTTTGTCTCCTACAATCACAATAGGGATTAACACAAATTGAATCTCTACGATGATTCCTCTTCCTCGGAGCCGGAGAATCTGAGATTCTGGAGTTGCTGCTAGAGGTTGGTAAGTCCTCTTGAATCTTGTATTATAAGAATGGGTGGGGGATGATTAACGACACGAAAAGGCTTAATATCAAGTATATGGGAATTTCTTTGTACTGAGGATGAAACAGGTTGTGGAGGGACTTGGGGATGAAACAGATGAAATAGGTTGTGGGGGGACTGGGGATGAAACAGATGGTGGAAAATAAGGAATAAGAGCAGTTGATTCGCCACCCAAATGTCACCCAAATTGGCCACAGAACCACCCACCGAACCACCACCGAAATCTCCACCTTATAACACTCTAATACAAACCCTAATAATACCAACAATTCAATGTTCTCCTATGAACTCTACTATTAAAACATTTCAAGCGCTTCTGCTTCCGTGGAGTTGGAGAATTTGGAGCTGCTAGAGGTTGGTGCGTCCCCTTTATTCGGGTATTATAATAATTAAAATTTATTTCTCTATTGAGTGTAATATTTTGTAAAAGAAGAATAAACATATATAAACTATTGTATGCTACATAACTAAACAAATGTTTAAATCTCTCTTATTGATTATATTTTCGAAAACCTTTTCACTATCATCAAATGTTACCTAAACATCAAAATTATTCTAAAAGTGTTTTAAAATAAAATTAAGATTTCACTTCATTGAATACGCCAATTAGAGTCATTTTTAGTGTAGACACTTAATTTTTGAGCTAACCTGAGGTTTTTTTCATTATATAGTATTTAAATATTCATTTAATAACTAAATTAGATACTTTTTATTTCATCTTATTTTAGTAAATTTATTTTAAAATATTTGAAAACTACAAAAGATAGAGTCATGTTTTAGGCTAAATTATGTTTTCAGTTTCTTCAAAAGAAAAGAACATTATTTATAAAAAATAAATAAAATATATGTTTTCTTTTAATTTAGATTTAATAAATAATCTATTTTTTCGTAATTATAATTTTAGACTAACTATTTAATTTTCTTTTATTTTGTTCGTAAAAATAATTAACTAATATTTTATCACTATAAAATAAAATTACTAAACTACCCATACTACCCATATTTCCCTTCCACTTTCCCTTAAAGGCTATAACTCACCCACTCACCCTTATCCTCCACCTACACTATATTCTTTTTTTTGTTAACGAAATAATATTATGTATATATAATTATGGAAATACAACACAAGTAGATTGGACGTACTCCCATGACGGGCTAATAGATACAACGAGGTTACCAAACTGGGCTAACTTATTACACATAGATTGCTTAATAAGTCTAATAGAGATATCTCCTTTCTTGTCTTTAGTGAGCTGTTCTTTGACATATTCCGATGGAGATTGCAAAAAGATATCTTTGTCATAGTTTGTCAGCCTGGATCCTCACTTAGCTAGTATATCTGCTACGTAGTTACCCTGCCTGAAGCTATGCCGGACCAACGAATTCTTCAACTTCTTCAACAGTGACCTGCATTCAAGTATAATAATTCATATGGTGGCAGTGCATACATGGTCAAGCAGAATTAAAACTTCGGTGGAGCCTGTTTCAATTTCAAGAGTTCTCCAGTTGAGAGAGCAGGCTAAACTAAGGCCTATGTACAAGACTTCAATTTTAGTCCAAGTATGGTTTTGAGCCATACTCTTGCTTACAAAACCACCTATCCAATCACCATTGTGGTTCTGAACAACCCTACCTATTCCAGTTGTCTTCTTATTCAAACAGAAAGCACCATCCACATTAAGTTTAAATTTAGTAGAAGGAGGATGAAACCATTTGACCCTAATAGTTTTATTACTGTCATTACCATTGGAGTTGGTGCAAAGATTGTATTTAAGAGTACGATTCTTGATGACTTGGGATGGAACGATGTCATTTTTATGCTTAAAAATATTATTATTACGGTTCAACCAGATGTGCCGTATAGCAAAAGGAAGGAGGTCTTTCCAAGAGTAATGATCATTGTGACACAGAAAACTGAGATTGTTAAGAGTATTGAGACAACTGTTGTTGGTTAAATGGAGAGTGGAGATGTTTAAACCCAAGTCCAGCCAACATTTGTTTAGCAATGCAACAGTTCAAGAAAATATGCTCCAAGCTTTCATTGTCGATTCTACAAGGAAAAAAGGGTCGGTGACAATGTCGATATGATGAAGGTACTCTTTGGTAGGGAGTCTGTTATGGGAGCAAAGCCAAATGAAGAATTTGATTTTATTTAAGGTATTGGCTTTCCAGATCCAGGTTGAAGTGAAGTCCTTAGGGGAATCTGGATTTATAATAGTATAAACAGACTTGGTGGTAAAAATACCATTTTGGTTATTGGACTAGTAGGGCTTGTCTATGCCTAAATTAGGATTATGTCTAATAGTCGAGGCCTTCTCAATAATGTTCTTATCCAGGCTAAAGGAAAGTTTGGACCAATCCCAATCAAAACCATTCCAAAGATTAGCCAAAACAAGGTTGTCCTCTTTTTTGTTTAGAGGACCCTGTATGATGTGTCTTAGAGGTGGAAGGGAGGGGATCCAACGAGAATTCCAACAGTTAATAGTTGAACCAATTGAAGGGTACCAAGCTATAGCGTTGGAGCATGGTTTTACCAAGGGAATGGTTTTTCTAAATAAACGAAGTAACAGATATACGTTTGTGATGACTATAAGTTTTGGTAAGGGTTTGGGCCCATAAAGAGGATTGATTATTGAGGAGTCTCCAAGCAAAGTTGGTTAGGAGGGTCGAATTTTTATCGCAAGCTTTGGTCCTGCCTAAGCCACCACTTTTTTTGGGGGTAGTAACAGTACTTCAGTAGATATTGTGAAACTTTTTTTTTTTTGGGTAGTGGTACCCCATTAGAAATTTCTTTGAATCTAATCAATGTGGTCACATGTCTTTTTTAGTAAGGCAAAGTATTGGATGGAGTAGGCAGGTATATCATTCAATGTAGTACGAACTAAGGTCATTCTTCTAGCGGGGGAGAGAAAATTAGTCTTTCACGTAGAAAGTTTATTCCTCATGTTGTCTAGGATATATTGAAAATCGAAAGCTTTAGGATTTTTATTTGGAATGGGGAAGCCTAGGTATTTGCCGAAGTGACTGGATGGGTTGATACGAAAAAGAGATCAAATTAGGGTAAGAATGGAGAGGGTATAGTTGCTGAAATAAATAGCCTTGGACTTGAGGGGGTTAATTTTTTGGCCCGAAAGTTGGTAGAAAATGTCCATACAAAGTGCATGTTAGTGACAAACTTAGGATTGGCTCTGGCTATAAGAGTAAGATCGTTGGTAAAAAAGAGATGAGAAAGTGCAGGCCCTCGGGGATTTATGCTAATGGGGTCCCAATTCAATATATCAACTTGATAGTTTATATAATTAGAGAGGATTTCCATTCAGAGAATGAAGATATAGGGTGACATCGGGTCTCCTTGTCTCATCCTACGAGATGGGGAGAAGAAATTAGTGCGGGTACCGTTAACTATAATGGCGATGTATGAAGTGGTGATTCAGCTCATGATGAGCTTAGTCAATTTTAGAGGAAATTTAAAGTAGAGAAGGGTTTGATATACAAAGGACCATTCAAGACGGTCAAAAGCCTTTTCGAGGTCAATTTTTAGCATGAAGATACTTTTTTTTTTATTTTTGGAGTGATTCAGGTGATTCATGAGTTCTTGAACGATAATAGCATTATCACAGGCTCTTCTTCCTTTGAGGAAGCTGGATTGGAATGGACCAATCATATTATTTAAATAAGGTTTGAGCCTGTTAACAATGATTTTGGTAATAATCTTTATACATCGTGTTACACAAACCAATATGATGATTTTTTTTTAGGTTGTTAGAATTTTTAAACTTAGGAATAAGGCACAACAAAGTTATATTAAGCTCTTCAGGGATGGATTGGGTCTGAATTTTTTTTTGGCAGTAGTCGCGGACAGATTTCCCAACAATATCCCAATGAGCTTGAAAGAAGTGAGGATGGAAACTGTCGAGTCCAAGAGCTTTGAATATCTTAAAGGAGAAAAATGCCTGTGTGATTTCTTCATCCTGAAGGGGTAAATCCAAGGGGGTGAGATTTAGGGAATGAAAAGTCCTAGTAATATTAATAATGCTTGATCTATTAGAGGACTTATGGTCAGTTTTAAAGATAGATTGGTAGAAATTTGAGACATGACTGATGATTCTATTATGATCCGTGATCCAATTGTTATTTTCATCTTTAAAGAATGAGATGTTATTCCTTCTCCTTTTATTGAGAACGAAAAGATGAAAGAACTTGGTATTAGCATCGCCTTCGTTGAGCCAATTAATTCTCGATCTAATTTTCCAGTAATCTTCTTCATTTTTGAGGCAGTCATTATAATCTTGGGTCAACGAAAACTCAAGTTGCTGGAGGAAAAGACTGTGAAGGTAGGCTTCCGAATTTTGAATGCCTTCTAGTCTCCTGAGAATTCTATTTTTTCTAGAAAAGATATTACCAAAAGTAAGATTATTCCAGTTAGTAGCCTTAGTTTGGAGCATGGACACTGCTTCAGGGAGCTCTCTTCCCTGTTATGTGTTGACAATGTTCTGGAATCCCAGAGGGGAAACCCAAAAATTTTCGAGTTTGAAGGAACGCAGAGAAGAAGTGTGACAATGATTTTTAAGGCGAATTAGGAGGGTGTATGGTCTGAGTGGGTTTTGGGTAAGTGGGTAATAGAAGCATTGGGAAAGCATTTGGCCCAAGAATGATTCGCGAAGCAACGATCTAACCGTTCTAAGACTAACCCCCTATTTCCTTTACGATGGTTAGACCAGGTATACTTATTATCTTTAAACCCGAGATCTATGAGATTACAGTTATTGATACAGTCTCAAAAGTTACTACTTCTATTTATGTCAATATTCCTACCTCCCCACTTATCATTCTGATTTAAGATGTCTTTAAAGTCACCAGCGATAAGCCAAGGGCCCACATAAGAGGAAGCAATATTAACTAGGTTTTTCCAAAGGGTATTTTATATATCAAGCTTAGTACTAGCATAAATAGCAGTAAACCACCCATTATTTTTACTAGGAAATACCTGGATCATAGGATGCAATTCCTGAGAGGTGCGCTTAATGCGAGTAAGTGTGACCATACTGGAGATCTAAAGCAGAACAATAACCCCAGATGTACCCTAAGCTGGAATTTTGTAGTAATCATCAAAACCAAATTCAATTTTAAGTTCTAAGTGATCCTCAACTTTAGTTTCCGGTAATGCCACCATGCAAGGGCTATGAGTCCTAATGAGCTCCCTAAAGTTTCTCTTAAACATATCATTACTAGTTCCCCTAGTGTTCCAAACAATGAAGTTAGTTGGTTGATCCATGAGTAGAAAATTTGTTGGTGGAGGCAAAGGCTCCTGGTTCTCCAGTAATAGGAATTGACTTAGATTTATAGTCGAAGTCATCACTACATCATATTTTGCTAGAGATCTGTTCAGAGGGGGTCGGAGATCGAAGGAGCATTTCTTCAATGCTAAGGGGCAGTTAAGGACATATTTCTTGTCCTCTCATTTTGGGAATATTATAAGGGCTGATTTTCTTAGACTTGAAATTTATGTGAACGAGCCCTTCGATATTGTGATTTTGCCTCCTTTGTTTATGTTTTGAGTCGATTGAAAGAGGGTATTCATGGGAGTTGGATCTGGGATCCAGATGGGATGCCCCTGAATCACTGGCACTGGTTGCCAAGGAAAGAAGAAAGAAGTTGAGTTTATTATATCCAGTGGGGGTTCTGCACCATGCTGGCCATGTTCGGAAATTGGCTTAGATGGTAGGGTAAGTTCCAGAGTGCTTGCATGGTGCTGAAGAATGCTAGAGTTACAACTGGAGTAAGGGGGTCCATTGCGTTGGTCACCCACATTTGATTCACAAAGTTCTCCATAGCTAGATTTATTCCTTCCATGACTAACTATGCTAGAAAGTTTGAGTTTTGCAATATTATCATCGTCTCTACTCCATTGATGTCCATGGAGAAGAGGGTTGCATGGCCTTGCAGAGCTATTTCCACCTAAGAATGAGGACGGTGGAGAGGATTGACTGGTTGTGTAGCGAACATAAGAGGCATTTCGGAGGGCTCTTGAGGGTTGGGAAGGATGTAAGGATTGTTCATCGTAGAAATTAGGGTTCTCGATGAGCGAGAGATGGGAAGAAGATGAACTTTCTAGTGAACTGGTATCGGTGTTCTGAACATTGTTGTTTATATATTTAGTGAAGTTAGAGTAAGGTTAGTTAGACAATGATTGAGTATCATTGGTGGAAGATATAACATGTGGGGTATTGGCCAACGTTGGCGTATCAATAGCGGAGGAATTTTTTAGAGGATTTACTACGTTGTTTTCTATGTCTACTTGTTTAATCGCGTGTGCCAAATTTTCTATGATGAGTCCACAAATTAGACTCATTTAGGGATATATTTTGATAAAGTTAGTATACTCAAATGCATATTTTATCTCAATATCTGATGAAAACCATTAAGTTTCATGTATTTAGAGTTTGAAGGAAAGCATGGACACTACTTAGCAAAAAAGGAACAAAGGCGGTTGAAAGAACTAAGAAATGAAGATTTGAGAATCGCCGAACCTATTTGGCGAGTTGCCAAAAGGTCTTATCCTCGCCTTTTATTCCAATGTGTTGAACCCTGAAGGAAAGGATCAAACCGACTGAGAAAAGGAGCAGTCGGCATATCGCCGAGCAGTTTCGAGAAGTTGTACTATGTCGCCCAATGATCCAAACATGACAATGCTGAAGGATAGAGCAAGACGGCGATGAAACCTACCAAAGGGCGAATCGCCGAGTTAATCGACAATCTCGACTAACGACGCCGAATGATCCGCTGCTACACAGATTTTTGAAAACTATAAATACTCGTTGAGAGTTGTAGCTTAGTATCAGATTTTTATGATCAGATTTTTATTATAGACTTTTGAGTCCTAAGCTTGGAGAGGGTTTTGAAGAACTTGAAGATTCAAAAGGGTTTCAACTCCAAGATTTTGGACTTGGGTCTTGAGTATTCTCCACTTTTGACTGTTTTAAGACTTAATCTTGCATACCCATTGATGGAAACTGAGATTGGTATACATTTTTACCTCTTTTACATGTGTAGCTAAAACCCTAATTCTTGGGATGTGATTTTGTGAATATGGGTTAGATTATCTATTGGGTCTTGTTTGTTGATGATTTATTTGTTGTTTAGATGTGATTTCGTTTAGTAGTTGTGGTGGAACTTAATGAAATTGTAGTTGCAAATACGATTTCACCTTTGTGTTTTTCGCTTGCACGAGAGAGAGGTCGTAAAACTAAGACTACTAAATTGATGGCCGGTGGGAGTGGGTCGACATGAGGTTCAGCTCGAGAGAGTGAATCCTAGTCCTTCTCCCACACACTCAGCTCGAGAGAGTGAGTGGACTAAGGCGGAGGATGTTCTTTATGCGGCAAGTGGGTGTCCGAGAGGAACCCATTTCATTCGGGGTAAGTTGCTCGAGAGAGAATTTACCCCCACTATGGTCTAGCCTAGTCACAAATATTGAACAGATTTATTATCAAAAGCATGTACCCAATAGTTTAGTTTATCCCGTATTCCTATCACATCCCAAGAACCCTAACTCCTTGATTAGTACTCTTTGCATTTTTGCTGTTTTTACTTACTCGTGACAAAACTCCCATTGTTAATTGACGCTTGCGTCACTCCTTATTAACATGTTTTTAATCGATAATATCTTTAACTATGACTAATTAGAACTTAATTTTATTTTTCTACTAATTCTCAAAACCCTAATTGATTGTAAATTGGATTAGAAGTAAACTGAATAGAGGGTTTCGTAGGTTTGGGGACAAACACTTGGGTATTTAAAGATTTACCTGTTCCAGTATTCAGAAAGTTAACGTTTTTACCTGGGTTGTTTACATGGCATACGCCACGTAGGACACAAAATTGTAATATCGGGTGCCATGTAGGATAAATGTGTTTACTTGTTCAATTTTATACAAGTTTAAGTGTCTACTTGTGCACACCCAAAGTTAAAGGTCATAGTTGCCAACTAACGTCAAGTTAAGGGTCATGTTTATGTATTATGTCTTCTTTTTCAGTATAGATGGACTAAGAACCAATGAGTTGTGCTATAGTGATAAGTATTTTTTCATTTTTAATTAGAGGTTTCTAGTTTAAATCTCTCTAAATACTTACTAGGACAGCGCTTTAGTTGAATTCCAATATAGATACCAAAACAATTGTGAAAACTTTCTGGTATTTATTTATTTTTCTGTTTTTTGGGGGGGCGGGGAGGGGGGGGGGGGCCCGGGTCACAAAAAATGATGATTAACAGATTTTTAAGTTGACAAACTTCATAAGAAGAGATGACATAAGCCCAAGAGACAAATCTATCGAATCCCAAAGAAAACAATAAGTGCCATGAATTTATTTTACAAAACGTTTTGCAAGTTTAACCGTTTCAAATCAACTTCAAACGTGTGAATCAAAAGTTTAAACATCTCTGAAGTTAGATTTTCTTTGTTTGAAGTTTGGCTTGGCGGGCAGTCCCAATATTCAGACACATATAACTGATGATATGCCAAATTCGAAAGACAAAGACATTGATGATATGCCAAATTGAGAGTCGTATATGTAGCCAGTCTTCATAAATCGTGACTTATACATAGATTGCATGAAGATAATTTATCGTTACTCAAGGGGTGTCCTCGACCATATTTTTTCAACTAGATTTGTTGTCTACTACTCTTTTCATGCAGCAGTTCTCTTCTTGTAAGTTGTCATTATCCCTATCATATCAGCACATTAATTAGCATATATAAGTTATAACTGATGACCTTTAATTTTGACTAGACTATTCTTGACAAGCATTCTTTTACATAGTTTTTTTTTTTCATCAAATAGTTAATAACCCTTTTTAAAATATTGTTCCTTGAGATGATTTCATGGTCATATTTCCACCTAAATTGGTTGTCAATACTGCCAAAAAAAAAAAAAGGAGGCAATTTGGGTGGACAAAGTGTGAGTGTGAATTTTCACTGATTTTATTGTTTTTTTTACTAGGTGGGTGGTGAGAAAATGATTTTTTATTGTACCGTCTATGATGTTGATGGCACTCATTTTGTCAAAAGTCATGTTCGTTTTTGGAATTACCATTTAAGTCATATATACTCGTACTATATAATAAATTATAAATCTACCAACTTCAAACATGATGTGTATCATTTAAATTAGTTAGACTCTCAAAATTAATTATTTTTGTGTGAGCTTTAGCTATACATGACAAAATTCATTTATTTTACTTGAATTTCAATTACAAATGTGTGAAACTGATGCATTTTTGCGTAAGTCCATGCAATCATATCGAACCTTAGACATTGGTCGAAGTGTATAAACTTGTAAAGGAACACAGGTTAAAGTCAAAATTCCAAATACATAAATTTAAAGTTATTATTTTTTTAAAATTATTGAGCTCTAAATTATAATTTATACAATAAAAAATAGCTCCGCGCTGAACGTGGTGGCCGACATAGACTTTAACGAAGCACACGGATGGGAATCGTATTCTTTTTTCCTAGTAAATAAAGTGCGTTTATGCTAACTAAATTTGCCCTATTATATAAGTCGGAGGATTTATAATTTAAAGTTTATGAAATTATAGTAATTTTGAATAAATATACAATAGGAATCGAATATTTATAAATATTAATATTGAGTTTTCTTAATATGTATATATAATCTAAGTAAATGTTATTAAATATGCACGAACTCATATGAAACACATATTCACCACTATTAATAAATAAATGGTGAAAAAAATTTATTTGTATTGAATATTTATATTGAGTCAATAAATATGTAACAAATATTTAAACGTAATGAACTATATTTAATTAATAAATGAACTTGTATCTTATTAAATTACATAGCTATGATAAGTGTATATGATTTAATATTGGTTTAATAAATTAAGGGAAAATTGTATATAATAGCAAACTATTAATTCAAATTAAATGCTATAAACATAGTTTGATTTAATTGTACGCCATAGCAAACTGTTGCTATTTCGCCTTTCTCCTGGTGAATCTTGCTCGCCACTCTCGTTCTCTCCCTCGCCTCTCTCGTTTTTTATACAAACGCAAATGTATACAATGTGTTTGTGTTTGTATAAAGCAAGAGAAAATTGTATATATACATATATTTTCGTTCCCCTCTCCCAGATCTCGCTCGCCACTCTCTCCCTCGCCTCTCTCGCTTATACAAACAGAAATGTATAAATTGTGTTTCTGTTCGTATAAATCGAGATAAAATTGCATATACACATGCAAATACATATATCTTCGTCATATACACTTATAATTATACAATACAAATATTCTCCTGCCCAGTTCTCTTTTGCCTTTCTCTCTTTATACAAACACA
>JAJOOR010001893.1:0-18764 GCA_036250505.1 Solanum acaule | reverse complement strand
CCCCCCCCCCCCCCCCCCTCCCTATAAAGCTCCCTCTTCATATGTTTGATGTTCACAAACTCAAATACATCCCATAACAACAGCAAACAGAGGTCTTCTCTCTTTTCTCGTCTCTAATTCCTCGATAATTTACTCAAAAAAATGGCTGGAATTGTAGTGGTTTTCGACTTTGACAAGACGATTATCGACGTGGATAGTGATAATTGGGTGGTGGATGAGTTAGGCGCCACTGATTTGTTCAATCAGCTTCTCCCCACTATGCCATGGAACTCTCTCATGGTACCTTTTTTTTCTTACTGTACTTTTATGCTTGTCTCTCAAGCTTTGTGCATCGGGCTTATAATTTCTGTTGTGTTCCAAATTACAGGATAGAATGATGAACGAACTTCATACACAAGGCATAACAATACAAGACATTGAAGAGGTACTGAAACGGGTTCCCATACACCCTAGGATTGTTCCAGCTATTAAATCAGCTTATGCATTAGGGTATGTATGTATCTCATAATTTCAGCTATGTATTTACTCTGTTTTTTTTATAAAAAAATTGCGTTATAAAATCAGAGGTTTAAACTAATTCAATGTGTGTTAATATATTCAGGTGTGATTTGAGAGTAATAAGCGATGCAAATGTATTCTTCATTGAAACGATTTTGAAACATCTCGGAATTAGGGATTGTTTCTCTGAGATCAACACCAATCCAGGATACGACGATGAGGAAGGCAGGCTTCGAATCCTTCCTTATGTTGATTTTCAAACATCTCCTCATGGTTGCAATCTCTGCCCTCCCAACATGTGCAAGGTAGCATTCATTCTTTTAGAATTTAATGTGAAATTAGGTAATTCTTGAATTAGTTTTCCTTATTGAGATTCTGTTTATTGCACAGGGTATAATAGTTGAAAGAATTCAAGCGGAAGGGAAGAGAAGAATGATCTATCTCGGGGATGGAATCGGAGATTTCTGCCCCAGTTTGAAGCTGAGGGAAGGAGATTTTGTGATGCCAAGAAAAGATTTCCCTGCCTGCAATTTGATAAACATAAACAGGACACTAGTAAAAGCAGCTGTCCACGAGTGGACTGATGGGGAAGAACTCGAGCAAATTCTGCTACAACTAATCAACACAATAAACATTGAAGAAAGCCAATTGTTATCAGTGGAGTACTGCAAATTCCAGACGATACCCAAAGCAGCTCATGGAGCCTTGCCACAGGCTCTTCCTGTGCCTTACTGAATACTAATGGCAAATCATCAACATGAAGAAAGAGATAAACTAAAAGTGGGCAACGAGATTGTTGTAGTTAATTTTGTATATTTGGCATATTTTCTATCGAAAGTTAAAAAGTGATTGTTATATTTGAACATGTGGTTTGAGTTCAGAAGACTCTTAACTACTCTTTTAGGAAATTAAAGGAGTCTTTTTTAAACGGATTTACTTGTTACAATTCTGTTAACCTATTTAATAGTAATTGGATAATTTGAGACCATTGTTTTTTTTTTTGTCACGTTTGAAGAATTTGTACATAATTAACCTCAGCACAACACAATAACTGAGGTGTGAAACCCAAAGCACCCAAGTAGGTCCACCCCTGCTTCAAAATTTAAAATTCCAAACTCTTAATTCTGACTTCGCCTCTAACACCATTGGAAGAATAAAATACTCTTTTAACAAATTGTGTTGCGTTGGGCAAAACTTTAGTACAATCTTTGCTCTATTTTATCTTGTTAAATTATTCACAAGTTTTATCGATTTTACATACCGTGTTTTGTTCACAAGTTATATCAAGTGGGGCATTTTTTTTTATCACAAAGAAAACTCATAGCCGTTATCCTTTAGGTGTGCACAGGGTAAAACTCTCGCTCCTTCACAAATTTTACATTATTGGTAATACTTGGTGTTGCATTTATTCTACTTATTAATTTAATTTAAAGTTATACAAAAGGTTTTACTGGATTGACAAAACTTATGTGTTGTTTAATCGTCTGATCATAAAATTTATTGGACGGATCAGACATGATACTATTTCCATTTTATCTTTTTTTCTAAAAATTATTCACGAGTTCTTTTTTTTTAATTGACAAACTTCATGTCGTTCAATTATCTATATCTATAAATAAGTTATTTCTAATCAAGATATTAGAATCATAAAACATAGAAATTAAACGGATACACAAAGTAAAAGGTTTACCACTGGATCTATATTTATAATGTTTTTTTTAAAAAATAAAAAAATGAAGATAAAAGTTAAATATCGACCTACAAATATATGTGCTGTTTATGCAAATGAATGGGATCAAATTTTGTTTCACCAAATCTCCAGTAGTGCTAATCCTATATGCATGTCATTTAGAGCTCAATATAGTAGGAAGAAAATTAATTCAAAATTTCATCAAAGTTATATATCAATCATTTATAATGTTATACTTGCCTTTTTTTGTTTTTGTTTTAGGTTACCACCTCAGGTTTATAACGTCAAAGTAACATGTACTAGTTGACTTCAAACTAATTGACATTGCACAAGACCATTATATATATTTGATTCTTTGTACAAAAAAAAAGTGTTTTTATACATATAAAATTAAATATACAAAACATCCTTTTAATTTTTTATTTATGATTTTTAAGTAGCATGTAAAGACAAAAAATGGACATATGAGACAGAACTGGAAGAAGTAATTAAAATATAAAGAACACGGTAAAAACAACTAAATATGTACTAAGTCCTATATAAATATTACATCACATAAATCTAGATGTATTCTCCTATGTTCAAGGATTTAGTTCAATTCTAATTTATGGAGAACTGCATTCCCTGCATGGAATATTCTGTCATATTCCTTCGAATTCCCATAAAAAGTAAAATCTCCCACCTAATTAATGAAAAGTTATTTATTATACCATAAAGAATAAGGTATTTATCCACCGCACGATGATCCATTTCAATCAAGTATACCAAAATCTAACGTTTAATATCCAAAAATTATTAAGGATGCTGAAAGAACAAAACCCAAGTGAGTTTAGGAATTTGAGTGGCTTTGCGTTAACTTACCACTAACTTATGTAATATTTCCTTGGCATCTTTTTTTTTTGCCTAATTCTCTTTTTCCCCTCCCTATAAAGCTTCCTCTTTAGTTTGGTCTTCACAAACACAAATAGTAAATCCCAAAAGAACAAGAAACAGAGGTCTTCTTCTATATTCATCTCTTTTCTTGTTTCTAACCAATCTAGAAGTTACTAAAAGAAATGGCTGGAATTGTAGTGGTTTTTGACTTTGACAAGAGGATCATTGATGTTGATAGTGATAATTGGGTGGTGGATGAGTTAGGCGCTACTGATTTGTTCAATCAACTTCTTCCAACTATGCCTTGGAACTCTCTCATGGTTAGTATTCCTTTTCTCTTCATGTTATGGACTTCTTCTTTTTTGTCTCTTGCTAGAAGCTGATGTTTCAAATTACAGGCTAGAATGATGAAGGAGCTTCATATACAAGGAAAAACTATTGGAGACATTGAAGAGATACTAAAACGGGTTCCCATACACCCCAGGATTGTTCCAGCCATTAAATCAGCTTATGCATTAGGGTATGTATCTTTCAAGAACAATTTCTTTTTCACGGCCTGGTGTAAAATTTTGTATTTCCTCTGCCTTTTTATCTGTTTCATATAATTTTTTATGGGTTTGAACTTTAAACTAATTCAGTGTGTGATTTGAGAGTAATAAGCGATGCAAATGTATTCTTCACTGAAACTATCTCGGAATTAGGGATTGCTTCTCAGAGATCAACGCCAATCCAGGCTACGTTGATGAAGAAGGCAGGCTTCGAATCCTTCCTTATGTTGATTTTCAAACATCCCCTCATGGCTGCAATCTCTGCCCTCCCAACATGTGCAAGGTAACTAAATACTAAATCCTTTAATTTAGATTTAATATGAAATTAGCTAATTCCTGAATTAGTTTTCCTAATTGAGATTCTGTTTAATGCAGGGTATGATAATAGAAAGAATACAAGCCATCTTGGCTAAGGAGGGGAAGAAGAGAATGATCTATCTCGGCGATTTCTGCCCCAGTTTGAAGCTGAGGGAAGAAGATTTTATGATGCCAAGAAAAGATTTCCCTGCCTGGAATTTGATAAACGAAAACAGGAGACTAGTAAAAGCAGGGGTCCAGGAGTGGACTGATGGGGAAGAATTCGAGCACATTCTGCTACAACTGATCAACATTGAAGAAAGTCAATTGTTATCAGTGGAATGCAAAAGCAGCTCATGGAGCGTTGCCACGGGCGCTTCCAGTGCCTTACTAAAAGTTTGCTCAAGTCATTACCATGAAGCTTGTGACTTGCAATTGGTTTTGATTTTAGGTAAGTTAAATATGGTTTCTTTTGTTAAGTGGGCTACAAGATTGTTGTAATTAGTTTTTATTTTTATTTTTATGTATGACATTGTTTCTATCAAAAGTTAAAAAGTGATTGCTGTATTTGAACATTTGGTTTGCGTACTGAAACTCTTAATACTCCTTTTTAAACGGATTTATTTGTTATTTCCTTGGTTCTTATTTATATGTGTTACTTACTAAAAAAGTACATGTTCTTTAATATTAGTCATTTCACAAAAGCAAATTAATAAATACTTAACAATATTCTTGTTATTTTACCCGTTATGGACACAATTTTAAATTTTATCTCTAAGAATGTTTTAAAAGTTTGTAGTATAGTGATACTTTAATCTTTAACTTTTAACTAATACTTTATGTGTTTCATATTAGATGAACATTTTCTATTTTACACGGTAATTAAAAAATAATTAATAGATTGATCAACTTTACTATTTTGTCCTTTGTTCATATTAATTAAACTTTCAAAGGCCATATTAATTGTAGAGGTAAAATAAGAAAATTTTAATTAATTCTATCCTAATTTAGAGGGTGTTTGAATTGACTTAAAAGTTGGTCAAACCTAATTTTAAGTCAGCTTTTGACTTCGAAAAGTGTTTGACAAATATAAAAAATAACTTAAAATAAGTTAGGAAGTGTTTGACAAGGTCAAAAATGACTTATAATAAGTTAAAAATGACTTAAAATAAGTCAGAAACCAAAAGTAGGTCTCCCCCTACTTTTTATTTTTTGACTTAAAAGTCGTTTCAATTTGACTTTTAATTTTGACTTAAAAACTACTTTTTTAAAGGCGATCCAAACGTACGTGATCAAATAATATTGGATAAATATTTTTAGTAAGATGCTCATCTAATATTAGACGGATGGAGTACTAATGATTTATTTATTTTTTGTCAAAGTGGAATGTTTTGTCCATTTGGAATATCATGTAACAGTTTTTTTTTAAAATAAAAGAGAGAGAGTAGAACACACGTCATCAAGAGCAGGGACGAACTAAGTGGGGATTCGTGGGTTCGCACGAATCCAATAGTGTTTTTCATAGATTCTGTATTTGTATTAGAAAATTTTATATTTATAGATGAGCAATTATGTCCTAAAGTTTAGAACCCCAAATTCTTAATCCTATTTTAATCCGATGGTACCTCTGATTAAGAGAGTGATAAAAGAAAGGTATGTCCCCAAGAAACTCGGCACACCCTTTATTGAAATTAGATAAAGCAATTTAGCAATTACATCAATTTTCGTTTGGTCAATTTCAATGTCCTTTTTCGAAAATTAAAACTCCAAACTCCTAATCTTATTTCAATTCTGATTGTACCTATGATTAAGAGACTGAGAAGATTCTATTTTTAAAAAATTGAACTTTTCTAGTCAATCAAGTATTGAGGAAGTTCCATTACAATAACTTTAGAATTTTTTTTGACATGCAATGTCATATTGATTTTTTTGTTGCAATGTAAGATAAATTTCTTATTTTAATATGTCAATTAAGGCAAAACCTAGACTAATTTTGAATACATAAAAAAAAGGAAAAACTCCAACTTGATAAGTCCATATTTTGAAGAATACTAGTATTGCTCCCGAGATATTTTCGAGAATGTTGAAAAGTTCAATATGATACCTGCCTTGCTAAAAGAAATTCCAAAAGCCAAATCATTTTTTTGAAATCAAAGATTAGTAAAGTCGTGATTGATATGACAAGCCTCTAGAGATTGAATTTTTAAACATAGAAAAATTGTATTATTCTTTTTGAATTTAACTAAAGAAATGTTACCATATAAACTAAAAGGTGAAAGTATATATATATTATTTTAGCATTATCTTTTGTGTGAGTTGGATGAGTTTAAGGTGTCGTCAATCTAATTAAAACATAAAATTATGTCATAATTACTATTTGAATTGAATATTTTATGAAATCTAAAAACGTTTTAGGATTTATTTGATTTAATGTATAATGATAACATTGCCACTGCCTTCCTGACCACTAGAAGCAGCTGCAAATTCCACTACAAGAAAACTGTGAATTACCTGGGAATTTTACCTGGGGATGCTATTCGCAAGAATTTTCTACAAATTTACATGCAAAATACTGAAATTTCTAAGTCATATAATATTTTAACTACGGAAATGTTTTCCTAGGAAATTTGTAGGTAAATTTGGCGCAAAAATATTACTTGGAGAATTAGTTGGGGAAATTAATTTGCATGTAATATTTTTATAGGTAAATTCGCAACTAAATGAACAAAAGTAAATTTCTTTTTTATTTTGCAGCAAAATCCCAAAGTAAAATTACCAGCAGATTAAGTTAGGGATATTTATTTTGGACCTTTTAAAGTTGGAGTATTGCCTAGGAGTTTGGTTCTACGAATTTAAATGGAGATTTATTGAATGGGAGTTAACGTGAAAATTGCATACCTAGGAAATTACTCGGGGATCTTGTCATTGTGGGTTAGTTGGGGATTTTTTTCATGAGAATTTATGTGGAAATTTTGGTACTCAAATTTTTTATTTCTATTTTCTTTTTTGAAATACTCTCTTGATTAATACTATCAAGGTAATTGAATCTTGTATTTGTGGTTAAATTGATTAAATAATTTTACCAATTACCATATAATATTGGCTTTTTTAAATAGAAATTTAATACGTTGTTGGAGGCAACATAATAAAAACGTTTCATTATCAATTTTTTTGAAAAAATTAAGATATCTAATTCACATAATTATATTCTCTCTCTTTTTTCTTGAAAGAAAAAACACACTTTATTTGAATTGTTCATTATTCATTGAAGAACGGTAAATAATTTTACTCACCGACTAATTTAAATAAAAATCAATTATAATTTTAGAATATTACTTACTACATTTTATTAAATTGCATATTACTAAGTTATTAAGTACAAAAGCAGAGAATATTTTATCATATTTGTTATTAGTGTGAAGTTTAATTATCTTTTTCAATAAATAACTTTATATTAAATTTAAAATATTTAAAAAAAAATGTATATCCTACTCGTATATTATTTATTTATTCTAATTTATGTGACACAATTTCGAGAGTCAAATAATTTGATTTTGACTGTAAATCCAAGCATAAAATCTTTAATATTTGAAATAAAATTTACATATTTTAACACGGCCCAAAAATATGTGAAAAAAGTATGGTCAGAGAAAATGTGTTTGGATTTCGAGATGTCACATGAGATGAATGAAGTACTTTATTTACCTACATAAAATAATGTGATTTGGGATGGATGAAATACTTTATTTACACATATTAGAGATAGAAATAAATACATATTTTATATATTAATTTATTGAAGGGAAATTGGGAAAAAATCAAGATGTAATTTTGTGTTTAGTAATTTTATACCACATCGGTGAATAGAGATTAAATATTGATCTTATAAAACTTCCTCCTGAAGTGATTAGTAATTCACCAGTCTTCTAGGAATTAACTTAGGAGCCTAATTAATAAGTAGTTACTCCCTCCATTTCATATTACTAAAGCTTTGAGGTGTTTCACACCTTTTAAGAAAAGTAGGTTTGAACATAATTTTTAATTTTTACCCTTATTAATTATTGTCAAAAATAACTAAACATTAATTATAATAACTAATTCCAATACTAACTTAAATGGTAAATTTGGAATGTCAAAAATAACTAAATATTAATTATAATAACTAATTCTAATACTAACTTAAATGGTAAAATTGGAAGAATATTTTAAAAATAGTCTTGAAGATTGAAAACTGAAGTTAATTTGAAAAATGAAAAAAGACTCAAAGCTTAAGTTAATATGGAATGGAGGGAGTAGAAAATGTTATGGGGTGGGGGATCTCTGGGGTTTGTTGTGTACGGATAAAAATTGTTAGTGAAAAATTACAAGATAATAAAATTACAAGATTACAATTGAAAATAAAAATGAAGAAATAAATCTCTTCAGGCTGAGGCATATCTCGCTCTCTTTAAGGAGATTCATGCCCACTGCAACAAATGTTTTTCACCGGTCCAGCAGTAGTCCGACTTGTCCCCTCCAGGATACAACAGCCTTCACAAAGTATAACTCAACAACTCTGGACAATAGTTGAGTCCAAAGCTTCGCAAAAAAGAACACCTCCCTTCAACTAATAAGTAATAAGAACTCTCTTTTTGACCAACTCTTTCACTCTATATTTTTCTTATGTGTTTTATGTATCACAAACCAAATGAAGTCCATCACTATTTATACTAGAAGAAGTCTTCCTAGCAATGAATAGGGAGATAATGATGTAGTAAATAGTGAAGATAATGGCCTTAGGAATTACATATGTTATAAGGTATAATGGAGAAATAAAGAATAAAAAATAATATGGGCAACAAATGCCCCTCAACGAGCAAGTGCAACTCAACGGACAAAAGTCAATGTGTGCATTCTCTAACTGCCAATGAAGAAGCAGTAAAGAAATGTCCACCAATGGCAGCAATGAATAGAGGCACTAACTGTTGAATCATTCAGCATTCTTGTAACTCCAAATAAAGCAAATTAATATATTAAGATATTAATATTAAAATGCTAATAAACCAATAATAATTGTAAAGAATATTAACTATCATACAAAGAAATGTAGTAGTCAAGGAAAAAAAATATTGAGAAAACAAAAGATAAATTAATATTAATATTCTTGCCAAAAAAATGCTACAATTTTTCTCCTAGAAAAATATTCTCATGCGCCTTTTATCTCACAAAGTAATATCCCCAAGTAAAATACTTATACTTGGAGATTGTAAAATCCGCAAATAATAATTACCTACAAGTTTATTTTCAATGGATTTTGATTAGCAGGAAAATCCGCAACAAACTTCGTTACCTCTGGATTTTGCTTCAATATTTCCAAGAAAATCTCCATGTAATTTGAGTTTTTTTTTAATAGTGTTCAAATAAAAAGAAGATATATTTAGGATTTTTACTTGGGGATTGTAAAATCGGCAAGTAATAATTACCTACAAGTTTATTTTCAATGGATTTTGATTAGCAGGAAAATCCGCAACAAACTTCAATACTTGCGAATTTTGCTTCAACATTCCCAAGAAAATTTCCATGTAATTTGAGTTTTTTTTAGTAGTGTTCAAATAAAAAGAAGATATATTTAGGATAACTTCTTGTTGGTGTATTGTACCTCTATTAACGATCATCTGGTTAGAGATTTTATAGCCATCCAAGTAGTTTAACAAAATCCTAAATCAATGAACTTTCAAGAAAATAACTTGATATAACTAATAAAAATTAGAAGAAAATACCTATTAATAACTATAAAAAAAAGGATTAATTATAGAAATCCACCTTTTAGTTTACTTATTACCATTATCCCCTATAAGTTTTACAAATCTCCGAAATCCCTCATTTTCACGCATCAGATTAGTGTATCTTGCGCATCAGATTAATGTATCAGCACATCAGATTAGTGTATCTCGCGCATCAGATTAATGTTTCATGTATAAAATGTACATCAGATTAGTGTATCATGTATAAAATGTAATGTATCTTACTTAACGATTAATGTATTTCGCACATCAGATTAATATATCAGCGCTTATATTATTGTATCCGTTTGAGGAATTTCTGTAATTATAAACTTTTAAGGGATATATTGTAATTTTGCCTTAAAAGTATGTGATTTCTGTAATTTGCCCTAAAAAAAATCAGACACCTGACTTAAAAATGGATTAAATCAGTTACAAACCTCAAAATTTAGATGTGTAGTGCTCTATTTTCATACAAATTATGGAGATAGGTGGGCAGATTATTAGGACTCGTTAGGTTAGTTTGAAGGAGTGGTGTATCCCAATATCAAAATCTGATACAAAGTTATTAAATAGTGAAATAATAGGTAATTATTTGAAGAAATTTTATAAATAACAAAGAGATCAAACTTAATAAGCCTCTTATCTACAATTTACATAATTACGCTCCACAACCATAACTTTGTTTGCTATGAGTATTTTCGTTTGTATATTTCGCCTGTCAATATACAAACAAAGTAAATATATACAAATTATGTATTTATATATTTAGGATTTTTTCCAGAACTTATACAATCAAATGTATCAACAAATCATATACAAATAGGATAAACAAATCGTATACAAATAGCTAGGTTAAGCATATACAAATTCTAAATTTATACAATTAGGAACAAAATTATACAAATTTTGGACATGACCCACGTAAATATGGTTATATGTTAGTGGCAAAAAGTAATTTCTTCAAACTATAACTATATTAAATAATTAAATAGTATATATTTGTTTAGTTGCGTAATTTTCTCTTATTTAAAAGTATAAGTTGAATTAAAATATAAGGTATGAATATTTATGTAATTACGTAATTTTTCCTAAATAGAAACCCAATCCGACTCATCTTTCTAAGCTCCAATAAGCCTAAGAGGCCCACTTATCCAATAGCCCAACAGGCCATCACGAAGATGATAACTGTTGCTTACCTTCTAGCTCAACAAATAATCTATGTAGCATAAACAAAAGGAAAATTGTATGAAATAGCAAACTATTAATTCAAATTAAATGTTATAGCGATAATTTATTTTAATTATAATTCACAGCAAACATCCTCTTTTTTTGCCATTTGATTCGGTATACAATTAACCATTTTCGATATACAATTAGCCTTTTTATACATTTCGATATAAAATGTATAAAATGCATTTGTGTTTGTATAAAGCGAGAGAAAAGTGTATATACAAATACAAATACATATATTTTCGTCCTATACACTTAGGAGTCGTTTAGTAGAGTGTATTGGAGAAAATAATGCTTGCATTAGCTTGATATATTATTAGTACCTTGTTTGGTACACTTTTCTAACATATGCATAACTAATGATTGTATTAGTAATACACTCTATTGTGTATTGAAGAGTGTATTACTAATACCATCTATCCTATGCATTAGTAATGCAATGGGTTCTAATGCATGCATTAACATTTTTAAAGACACAATTGCCCTCAAAAACTTATTTTACATTCTTTCCACTATATTTGTGGAGGGTATTTTTGTAAACAAATATTTTTTCTAAAAAAATATATGTAATCCATAGTATTTTTAGTACACCAAACCAAACATTGCATAAAAAAATCTCATCATCACTAATGCAAGCATAACAAATACAAGCTTTACTAATGCAAGCATTACTAACACACTATATTTTGCATTATTCTTATACACTCTACCAAATGATCCCTTATAATTTATACAAATATAAATCTTATTATACAAATTACATTGTATAAATGAATTTATACAAAACTGAACAATTTGTATAAAATTAGATGTTTCTAGCGAATTATACAAATCAATAACTCCATAGCAAACATAAAATTTGCTATGGAGCGCAATTATGCAAACTATAGCTATAACATAGAAATATGATTTTTATGTTTGATATATGTCAAAGTTGTTCAACAACAAATGCATGGGACCTTAATATTAGTAGCCGTAGAGACACCATTTACGGTGTCACTCGACACTACTTCATTAATAATCGTGTATGTGTATATATATATGTAACAACCTGTTCCCGTCGTTATAGAAAAGCCAACGGAGAAAATTTTGGGGTCGAAAAACTTTTTCGTAGTATTTGGATTTTCTCAATCTTGTCCAGATCTGGATGAAATCGGAGTCCTCGAGGTGTAGGATAATCTGGTAACAATTAGGTGAAGTAATTATGATTTTGATTACATGAGTAGTTAGATAACTCGTTAAGGAATCCGTACGACTTTACAAAATTGAATTCGGGCGAGTAGAACTCCCGAAATCGATCTTAGCGTAAAGGGTATTTACTGCGTGTCGTGGGTTAGAGGTGTGTTGTGAAATGAGAATTTTGGAATTCTTGGAATAACTCTCTGTCTCGAGAATGCGCTTTGGCGCTGGGTTTTGTCGCTGTGGCGGGGTGGTGGCCGATGTGGCGGGCTTAACGCGAATTAAAGTAGTTAATAAACCCCTAAATGACCTCATTATACTTTTTTTGACTTTTAGAGCTAAGGAACAACCCCCAGACGACTCATACTCATTTTTCACCATTCTTGAGGCTAAAGGTAAGTTTTCCACTCCCCGAATCCATTTTTCGATTCGTAGAACGTAATAGAATGGGTGAATATTGATGGGGGAGGGTTTTGTTATAGATTTCAGGGTGGAAACAACCATAAATTGGATAATTGAGATCAACGATTTGATCTAAGATTCATAGAATTGTGAGTAATTCGGGTAATTAATGATTGTTTATTGATTTCCATATTATATTGATTATTTGTAGACCACGAACAAGCGGACCGAATTCGAAAAGGGAAGGAACAAGTTTCTCAGGGATTCAAGCTTGTTTCGAGGTAGGTGATGGTTGTGATTCTATGATTGTGTGATGTATGCTTGTTCTTGCTTCATTATGATACTTGTATATGTATGAATGTTGCAATGTTGATCACACTTGTTGTAAATGAGATAGAGAATTGATGAATGCCATGGAATCATGACTTAAATGTATGATCTTGATGATATACTTGTGATTATGATTGTGGTGTGTGAATGGGATTGGCTGCCACGTTCCGATATAACTAACTTGGATCAGTTGCCACGTTCCGGCATGCTAATTGTTTGGGTTTGGGTTCCATGAGAGGAACAATGATTTGATATAAAATGTGAAGTTGTTCGTTGTTTGTAAATGTTGATAATATTATATATGTTGATATGTATGCATTTGATTATAATGTTGTTTGACTTGTTTATATTGCACTAGTGTGATAGCCGCATGATCCTACCAGTACACTGTGGTTGTGTACTGCTTCTGCACTTGCTCTTATTTTGTTGAGTACAGGGCATCTTCAAGCGGCTATTGACAGACCTCGCTTAGAAAGTCAGTGATCGTCGTTCGAATTCAAGGGTGAGCCAATCCTTCCGGGCTGCCATAAAATTCTCTTTCGTCTATATCCACCATTTTCAGACTTAGACATTTATTTTAGTTAGTTCATTAGTATAGGGTTGTATCCCTTCTTGTTTAGATTTGGATCATTGTTAGATGTTTTGGTACATTGATTTTCAGGTTCTAGGTTGTTCTTCCGCATTGTTAGTTATTATTATTAGACTTTTGTTAGAGTTTATGGGAACTCTATTTTTATTTCCTTAGTGTTTGACTTAAATGTCTTAGTTATTGCTTTAGTTGTTTGGTTTGAGTTGTAGTAGTGGTTATCCCACTGGAGAGTTAATGTGGGTGCCAATCACAACGGTCTGAGTCCTGATAAAGTTGGTATCAGAGCCTAGGTTCGTTGATCTTGATGTACCAAAACGAGTCTAGTAGAGTCTCGCGGAACAGTACGGGGACGCCTTTACTTTTCTTCGAGAGGTTATAGGACTTTAGGAAATCTCTATTTTTCTCTTGTTTCCTTTCGTGCTATGACTTGATTCCAATTGGTATCTGGCGATTCAAATTGGTATCTAACCTCCTTCACTCTTCTGTTCGCAGATGGTTAATACTAGATTCAACGGCGTTAGGCCTGTAGCTCCCGTCAATGCTCCGATTGAGGAATCTGAAGCGAGAGGTCACGGTTGAGGTAAGGGTAGATGTCGTAGAAGAGTAGAACCTACTGAAAATGGAGCAATTGTTGAGAATGCTCATATGAATGAGAACCCTCATGCGCATCATGAAGAGATAGAAGATAATGTTGATGTTGATGTTGAGGATTTGGGACAAGAGGGAGAGGTGCAGGCTGAGATTACATGTGTTCCTCCTTTGGATCCAGTGTTAGCTCAACAGATCATGTTGTTCTTAAATGGATTGGTTGATCTTGGAGTGCTTCCTTCTGCTCAAGCAACTCAAGTTCCTATTAATCCTCATGTTGCTAGCACTGCGCCTAAGGTGGGTGGGACTGGAGGTAATGATGCTTTCTTCCGTCCTTTGTTGGGTTCTGTTATGACTGGTAATAAGCATGAAATGTTGACTAAGTTTCTAAAGCTAAAGCCTCATGTGTTTCTTGGTTCTGAGAAAGATGATGCTTATGAGTTCATCTCAGACTGTTACGAGAGGCTTCATAAACTGGGTATTGTTTATCAACATGGAGTTGAATTTGTATCTTTCCAATTTCAAGGTGAGGCTAAGCAGTGGTAGAGAGCTTATATGGAATACATATCTTCTACTTTACCTCTACTTACTTGGACCTAATTTCATGCTCTGTTTCTAGAAAAATATGTGTCTAGGACTTTGAGGGATTGCAAGAAAGATGAGTTCATGGCTTTGGATCAAGGTGGTATGATTGTGGCTGCTTATGAGGTTGTCTAGATATGCTACTCAATTGGTGACTACTGAGGTAGAGAGAATCCGGTTATTTATTAGGGGATTAAATTCTGAGTTGCAAGTATTATATGTTCATATGACTTCTTCATGGAGGAGCTTTAATGAGGTGACAAACTATGTTAAGAAAGTGGAGGGGGTGAGGCGAGACGGTCAAGCTAAGGCATGGGCAAAAAGGGCCAAGAACTCGGGTAACTTTTAAGGTTCTTATTCTAAGGGGTCCGAAAGGCCAACGCTTGCGGTCAAGCCAATTCAGTCTGCTATGCTCGCCTCTGCAGGTAGTTACTCGGAAACACAATCTCCTAATTTTTAGGATAGCCAGGGAGTCGCGCCTTCGACAGGCGGCAGACCATCTTTTGATCGTACTTGTTACAACTGTGGTAACTTAGGCATATGAAGAGCGATTTTCCCCACCCATGTGTGTTAGATTCCGCACAACAACATTCTAGAATAATGGTACCCGCAAGGAATGATAATAATGGTAGAGGACGTCCACAAGGTGTGCGAGAAGGTAATCAGCGAGGCCGTGAAGGTAGAGGAAATGGTAATGCAGGCAGAGGTAATGTGCAACTAGGCAAGGAAGTGGTTTATCAAGATGATAGGGCTCAGTGTTATGCCTTTTCGGGCAAGAATGAGGCAGACGTGTCTGACGCGGTGATCACATGTACTATTCTTGTCTGTGACTGGATGGCTAATGTGTTATTTGATTCAGGTTCTACTTATTCTTATGTATCTGTGCGATTTGCATTAAAGTTTGATATGATTTGTAATATACTTGATGCCCCTATCTATGTTTCTACCCCAGTTGGAGAGTTAATCATAGTTACCCATGTCTATCGTGCTTGTCCTATTTTGTTTATGGGTTTTCAGACTTGGGCTGATTTGGTGATTTTGGATATGACTGACTTTGACATAATCTTAAGCATAACTTGGTTGCCTCTCTATTATGTTATGCTTAATTGTAATACTAAGTCTGTAACTCTAGAAATTCTGGGAAGGGAAAAATTATAGTGGGAACGGGTGTACAAGCCTAAGCAAACTAAGATCATATCCTTCATTCGGGCTAAGAAATTGATAGGACAGGGTTGTTTGGCTCATATTAGGGATGTTAAGATTGATGCTCCATCCATTGAGTCTATTCATGTGGTGTCAGAATTTAGAGAAGTGTTTCCTAATGACTTGCCTGGTATGCCTCTAGATAGAGATATATATTTCTGCATTGATTTAGAGCCTGATACGCGCCACATTTCTATCCCTCCAAATCGCATGGCTCCGACAGAACTAAGAGAGCTTAAGGCTCAAATCTAAGAGCTTCTTGATAAGGGATTTATTCGTCCTAGTGCTTCCCCATGGGGTGCTCTATTTTTTTTGTTAAGAAAAATTATGGTAGTATTAGAATGTGTATAAATTACCGGCAATTGAATAAGGTCACTATTCGAAACAAGTATCCTTTGCCTCGAATAGATGATCTTTTTGACCAATTGTAAGGTGCATCAATTTTCTCTAAGATTGATCTAAGGTCTGGTTACCATCAATTAAAAATTAGGCCTGAGGATGTGCCCAAGACGGCGTTTAGGACTCGCTATGGGCACTATGAATTCCTAGTTAGAGTCTGAAACCTAAATAAGCCACAAAAAGATAAAAGTGACCAAAATAAGCCACTATTCTAGTAAGTAACTAAAATAGGCTTAGTGGAAGAAAAAAATTCATTTTATGCAATATTCTAAACGTTTTCCGTTAGTCTCATAACATGTATATTTTAAAACATAACGGAACTATATTTTACACTTTGTAAAGTGTACATTTTTCTTACACTTTGTAAATTGAAAGTTTTTCTTACACTTTATAAAGTGGAAGAAAAAAATTTGTTTTACAAAGAGGAATATTTTTCAAGTATTGTTATAGGAGAACGTTGTTGACTAGTCTTAGGCTCCTTCCTAACATAGATTTCAAGTATTGTTAACTTGATTTGATCTATGTAGTCATTTTGAACCTTCAAAAAGTCGGTCAACGATTCGTCATAATAAATGATCCACTCTCCAAAATTTCCTTGTCCTTGTGATAAAAATGAAGTGGGGTATTTTTCGAATATAATCAAATTATAATCAATACTGTTGTTGACACCCAATTTTGACCCTTCACAATATAAATTAATCATCGAGCTTCTTCAATTTCAAACGATTTTAAAATAACTAGTTTTATAAAAACTTCAAAAAAAATAATATATAGTTTACAAGTTATTTTAAATAGTTTGGTCACTTTTATAATTTTTAAATAATATATATGTTTTATATAATTATGTATATGATTAATGTATTTCATGAGTATTTAAAAATCATCTCAAATGACTTTATAATTTAAATATTTTATTAGTGATGGTTATAAATTTTGAATTGATGAGTTTTATGAAATTATTCAAAATACTTTCAAGTTATTTCTAAAGAAATTTCGTCCTTTAATAATTTTAATAATGTTAAATAATAAATATGCATATTTTTACAATCACGTTATTTTATAAATATCGAAAATTATCTCAAAAGGATTTTATTTTAATGAAATATTCTATTAAATTAGTTTAGTTTAAATTATATTTATAATTCTAAATCATTTGGTTTATATGTAAATTAATTATTCTATTTCGTTAAGATTAAGAAACTCGTTAGTTAATTATACTAATTCGTCTTATTTAAGTTTAGGCGAAGTCACCAACTTAACTCAAATTGGCTAAATTTTAAATTTTAGGTGGCTAATTATGCAATTCATTTAGCCACTTTTCATAAAATCTTTCAAACCCATTTTTAGACCAAATTTTGGGCCACTTTGTAGCAGCCCAATACAATTTTCCAGCAAACCCAACCTACATTACAATACCCGTCACCCACAACAACCCAATTCTATACCAAAAACCCACCCAAAAATACAACATACATTCGTACATACAGCATACATACAGCAGTAGCCGAATGACCCCACCCCTGTATTTTCCCTTCTTCTCCGCGTGAACCAGACAGCAGCAGGACGTGTTTTCTTCTCCCTCACGCGTCAACAAACATCAGCTCCCACACCTTTCTCTGCCACAACCGCCCATTTTGATCTCTTCCATCCGGATTTTAGGGGATTTTGGTTGAATTTCCATACAACAACAGCTTTTCCTTATCCTTGGGGGGGGGGGGGGATTTTGAATTGATTTGGTTGAGGAATTCCGATTTTTCCCCGAGTTCCTATCCGTTTTCTTCCCCCAAATCTTCCCTAATTTCTTGGCTATATATACTCTCTTATTATTCACTCTAAAAAAAAGGAGGGAATTAATTGGAATTTAAAAAAAAAATACAGTGAACTATTAATTATACATAGTCATAGACAAATATTTAGAGAGTAGATTTTGAAGTAATAGAGATTGGCAATAAGATTTCTACTCTCGTTTGATTCTTTTCCGTTCATCGAAGTTTCTCGGAGTCATAGTTTGGTGGTGGTGGAATCCTTCCCAGAATCTCGTCGTCTCAGTTTCGCTGCCCGAAAAAGGCAATCTCGCCCTTTCTTGCATTATGTTTTCTATGTAGTATGTGTTATGTGTTCGATATCTAGCGGAGTCCGATTATTAGGATTAGTTGGTTTCTCCGTTTTAGTCTTTTGCTTTCAGTTTCGTTTCTCCTGTGAGTTCTTGGGACTGTGAGCATGAAGTAAATATCAGTGAAGTTCTTTTGCGGTTCATTTAGTTTCGACTTCGAATGCATTAAGTTATATAGTTCTGTCTCTTCATTGTTTACCTGATTTTTTTTATTTTTTTTTTTTGGTTTTGTTCTCTGTTGTCTGACTCATCGTTATAGATTACCACCATTGCTAGTCTAATCCTGTAGTATTTATCTATGTTCTTGCTTAACTCAAATACTATTCATGTCAGTTTTGCGTCTTCAACTCGTGATATCATGTTTGCAATTCACCTTAGTTTTATTTTAACTCGGATCATTTGCTCGTAGTTAATCTATTCCTAATTATGTATCTCGCCTTTCATATTGGAAATGTTTCGCTTTTCGAAAATGTGGCCG